>JANAVB010016157.1:80000-82500 GCA_029216955.1 Iris pallida | reverse complement strand
ACTTAGTCTGCGTGTCGCGCACCTTGACTCTTGGGTACCATCGGGTTGCGAGCGATATCAACGTATCGTTCGATCGAGAACGGAGATACACTTTGAGTGTGTATCGATAGGAACGTTATCGAGTTAACGCTTAGGCGCACTCGAAGGATCAATTTAGACCTTGTGGATTATTGCGAACGACTTAATGTGTCGCAACGGCACGAACGACTACACTAGCGATTCGTTGAACGAATCGATAAGACGTCTTAGCGCGTGGCGCAAACGTGATTGAGGATTAGACCGTATGGCTTGAACCCGAGTGGTGTATGTGATAGGTTCGGAGAAGAAAAAGAATGTGATTGAGGACTAGATCAGATAGCTCGAATCCGAGTGGTGTATGGACGTCTTGGAAATAGTTCGAGCGAAATCGAGGATTACGAGTATGTCGGCGAGGCGATGCGGTCGCGCAAAGCCTTAGAACGCGTCACACTTAGTTGGTTGTGACTTCGATTATCCCGAGCGAGATGTCGCTCGGACAACTTGTCGTTAGACAACGTGAGTTAGAAAACGACTCGAAACGACAGAGGTAAATGAATGGTCTTGATCGAGGAAACTTAGAGGATTGCGCGTACGATCTCGGATTGATTCAAATGAATCGCGACTTGAGTTTGAACAACGATCTTGACCCTAGCTGGAGAGATAGCGGTCGAACTCGATCTTGAATATCGAGGAAATTGTGGAATATCCAACTCGGACAATAGCATCAATGCATGACTCGAAAATCGGTTGCAAAGGAAGATCGTCAGGTTACGCATATCGTCGATGGTATTGAGGCGTATCAAAGATCGATATGCGATAACTCGGGGGCACTCCGACTCGGCGAATGACGATCATGCAAATGTCATTGTTCCGTTGGATGCTATACTTGGGTCGTTAAGGATGTGTCGAGGAAAAGATAAACTTGGCTCGAGGATGAATGACGGTCGGACTATCAAATATAGACTTGGCTTGGATGAAAACGGAGTGCTTGGATTTACTTCGTTGTCAACCACAACGTAGACGTTCTTGCCTTATGCGAGCGCAACCCCAGCCTCGCACATGCGTCGCGCCGACTAGGACTATCACTCCGCGTGAGCGCTGGTATGGTGATTCATACAGCGGGAGTGATCGGTACTCGCCTGGCGTGGCAACTCGTATGCTTCGACTTGTGGTTTGACACGAAGGAGACTTGAGGATGAATTGTGTGTTTGAAGAGTTGAACTTGAGGATTGAGTAGGTCCAATCTGCGTATCGAGAATGAGTTAGTCTAAACTCAAACAAGAGTTACGCCCCGATGAGAATGATTATTCCGCGGGAGCGTTGCATGGTGATTCATGAACCGCCGTGGATAATCGGACTCGCGTGAGATTGGGGCAGAACGTATTGTCGAGCTGGATGACCTCGTGATCGAATACATGAATTGGTTTAGAATTGGTGATTGAACAGATTTGGATGTTGCAAAATGAATGCATCTATGCGAACTAAGTGATCGTGCTCGATGTTTAGGAATCTGAGTGACACGAGCTTGGGTAGAAAAAAATCCCGCACCACCGACTTTGGTTTGACCCTAGGATTGGGGTCAGTGTTGGTATTATTGTTGGGGAACTATGATTCCAATCCTGACATTGACTTAGCCTTGAGAATTGGCCTAGCGGATAGGCGAGACGCCCCTGTTGCTAGAGTTGCAAATAAAGGATTGAGCTTGAGGATTGACATGGATTGAAAGAGTGGATCAAGAGTAGGAAACCCTGCTCACGAGACTAGGCTGATATGCATATATCTCAGGAACGCTTGAGTATGTGCACGATGCGACTCGAGTGAGAATGACAAACTCACTATCCTACGGCTTGGCTGAATGCATGTATTTTGGGGACGCCTGAAATGCGTGCACGATCCAACCAAGTGATACGCTGAGTTCTAGCACGACTTGGGGAGTGAACGAGTGTCGTGAACGTAAAATCGTGCTAGTTAAAAGTTGGTGCAACGAATTGAACCATCGATAGGAAGTTATGCTCGACGATGGTGTCGTTCTTGGTCTTGAATCGGACGGAAATTTCGTAGACTTGGTCGACTCCGCTAAGATGAAGTCATAATGATTTCATAGACGAAAACGCTTGAGAAGCGAATCGAGTGATCCCGATAATTGAGGTAAACGAAAGTGAGTTGCCTCAATTACGACCCACGCATTTGGCAAAATCCAGCGTGCCCTGTGCAACCAGTCCAGTCCCATGACACGAAGAAATAGAAACCAATACGAAGAAACGCTTGAATTGAAAAGATAACATCAAGTCTAAAATGAACGAGAAGCTATTCAATAAAAATCGACCAAAACGTATACGACACGGAACTTAGAAAGAAACCGAGTGTCGTTCGATGCCATCGAACGATGATGCATAGGAAATTGTCTAAGGTATGTACACGGTCCGAGTTAAGGAATGGTAGGATGACCTGCACTCAGGAAGTCTCGAGGACGAGACTTGTT
>JANAVB010016157.1:47500-62500 GCA_029216955.1 Iris pallida | reverse complement strand
CAAAAAGAGAATGAGTTTATTGCACTTCGACAAGGCAGTATGTCAGTGCATGACTACGAGACAGAGTTTTTGAAGAGAGTCGCATTCGCTGGGTACATGGTACCGAATGACGATGCCAAGCGAAGAAGATTTGTGCAAGGCCTGAATGAGGGCCTGGAGCGGGATGTTCTAAGTCGAAAGTGTACGTCTTACAGAGAGGCGTATGAAACTGCGCTCGAGATGGAGCGATTTCACCTGTCCGCTAGTCGCAAAATAATACAGAACAACCAGGGTAGCAACCATAAACGACCCTTGGCTGCAGAGAGGAATGACGTTCCTAAACGTCACAACACTGGCGAGAATAGAGGTGAATATCAAGGACCGCGATGCTTCAAGTGCAACCGGTATGGGCATCGGCAAGCAGAATGTCGAGCCGGATGCTTCAATTGTGGCGGCATGGGCCACAGGGCATCTGAATGCAGAAAGGGAAGGAATCAGAATCCCCCACGGGATCAGCACTATAATCATCGTGGACCGAATAACAATCAGTATCGGGGGAACAACAATCAAAATCGTGGCCAGGCGCCACCAGCCTTGCCAGCTCCAACTGGAAATGCACCGAATCAACAAGGTGGCCAAGCAAGGGTTTATGCCTTGACTCAGGCAGAGGCCCAGACCGCAGAGAATGTTATAACAGGTATGTTGCTGTACAAAGGCATACCTGCAAGAGTACTTTTTGATTCTGGTGCTACTCATTGCTTTATCTCTTCTGATTTTGTAACGGAAAATAAAATTTGTATGACTCAACTAAAGACCGCTTTGTGTGTTAGCACTCCTTCGGGAGTAGATATGCCTGCAACTCTAATTTGCAGGGACGGCTACATCAAGATTGGAGGCAAAACTTTATCTTTGGACGCAATTGTACTCGACATCAAAGAGTACGATATTATATTGGGAATGGACTGGCTCAGCGCCTGTCATGCAACAATCGACTGTGCGGATAAGAGAGTTGTGTTTCGCCTACCTGGTGAAACGGAATTCTCCTACTCGTGCGGCTCGGCGTTCCAAGGACCCATGGTCATATCGGCAGTTACAGCAAGGCACATGCTGTACTCAGGGTGTGAAGGCTTTCTCGCTTCTGTCCAAGACACTCGAATGAAGAGTGTAGGCTCGAATTAGACTGAAATTGTGGCAGAGTTCCCCGATGTGTTTCCGGACGAAATACCTGGAATGCCGCCGGATAGAGAAATTGAATTCACAATTGATACATTTCCGAATACTCGTCCGATATCTAAGGCGCCATACAGGATGGCACCGGCAGAATTAAAGGAACTAAAGGTGCAGCTACAAGAACTACTAGACCGGGGATACATTCGCCCAAGTGTATCTCCATGGGGAGCTCCAGTGCTATTTGTGAAGAAGAAAGATGGGACGATGCGGCTGTGCATCGACTACAGAGAATTGAATAAGGCAACCATCCGCAACAAGTATCCTTTGCCAAGGATAGATGATCTATTCGATCAGCTACAAGGGGCGACCGTGTTTTCAAAAATTGATCTTCGTTCAGGATACCATCAGTTGAAGATCAGACCCGAAGATGTTCCTAAGTCAGCATTCCGTACGAGATACGGACATTATGAGTTTTTGGTCATGCCATTCGGCTTGACCAATGCTCCAGCAGCCTTTATGGATTTAATGAATAGAGTGTTTCGACCGTTCTTAGATAAGTTCGTTGTCGTATTCATCGATGACATCTTGATCTACTCAAAAGACAGGGAGACTCATGTCGAACACTTGAGGGAAGTACTTCAGACGCTGAGGGACAACCAGCTCTATGCAAAGCTGAGTAAGTGCGAGTTTTGGATGAACAGCGTGTCGTTCCTAGGACATGTTGTTTCGGCAGAAGGTGTTGCCGTCGACCCAAAGAAGATTGAGGCAGTTGTGGACTGGAAGCAGCCTGCATCAGTTAGTGAAATACGGAGTTTCCTTGGTTTAGCCGGGTACTACCGTAGATTTGTGAAAGACTTCTCGAGAATTGCCTCGCCTTTGACTCGCCTGACTCAGAAGGGAGTACTATTTAAGTGGACGGACGACTGTGAGAGTAGTTTCCAAGAACTCAAGCAGCGGCTCGTCACGGCCCCAATTTTAGCACTTCCGGAAGGCTCCGAAGGATTTCAGATCTACAGTGACGCGTCGGGACTTGGTTTGGGATGTGTTCTCATGCAACGTGGGAAGACAATATCTTATGCATCGCGACAGCTCAAGCAGCATGAGAAGAATTACCCAACACATGATTTGGAACTGGCGGCGATTGTGTTCGCGTTGAAATTGTGGCGACACTATCTCTATGGTGTGTCCTGCGAGATCTTCACGGACCACAAAAGTCTGAAATACATATTCACACAAAAGGAATTGAATTTAAGGCAGCGGCGTTGGTTAGAATTGATCAAAGATTATGACTTGACAATCTCTTACACGCCGGGTAAAGGGAACGTGGTAGCTGATGCCTTGAGTCGGAAATTTGTTGGATCCCTAACAATAGCAAAAGAGGTACTACGGGATCTTGAAGAAATGGGCATCTAGTTCAGGATTCGTCCGCAGAATGTGCAGTTGGCTCAGTTACAACTTGAGCCGAGTCTCCAGGGAAGGATTAGGATTGCTCAGAAGGATGACCCATTTCTGCAGAAGATACGCGAGTTGATTCTAGCAGGAAAGGCGTCAGACTTTATCGTTGAAGATGACACTATTCGTGTCAAGGGAAGATTGTGCGTCCCTAAGGATGAGGATATCAGGAAGGAAATACTGACCGAGGCTCATTTCGCGAAGTACTCCTTGCATCCGGGAAGCACGAAAATGTATAAAGATTTGCGCACCACATTTTGGTGGCATGGCATGAAGAAGGATGTGGCTCTTTTTGTGTCACAATGCATGGATTGTCAGCGTGTGAAGGCCGAGCATCAACGGCCAGGCGGAGAACTACAAAATTTGGCTATTCCACTGTGGAAGTGGGATAATATCTGTATGGATTTTATAGTCGGCTTGCCAAGAACTCAGAAGGGAAATGATGCGATTTGGGTTATCGTGGATAGATTAACCAAGTCGGCACATTTCATTCCAATAAAAGTTACATGGGGAGTAGAACGGTTGGCTCAGATTTACATAAATGAAATTGTTCGATTACATGGGGTGCCAGCTTCTATAGTATCGGATAGAGACGGAAGATTCTTGTCGCGATTTTGGATAAGTCTGCACTCGGCTATGGGCACAAAGTTAAACTTCGGTACGGCTTACCATCCGCAGACTGATGGTCAGACAGAGAGAGTAAACCAGATTCTTGAAGATATGTTGAGATTGTGCGTGCTCGATTCGAAGACAAATTGGGACACACATCTCGCATTAGCAGAATTTGCCTATAACAACAGTTATCAGGCAAGTATTCAAATGGCCCCGTACGAAGCCTTATATGGACGGAAATGTCGATCACCGATATGCTGGGATGAAGTCGGTGAACGGCAAGTGCTCGGACCAGAACTTGTGGAACAGGCCGTCGAGAAAGTTCGCTTAATTCGAGAAAGACTTAGAGTTGCTCAAAGTCGACAGAAGAGTTATGCGGACGTACATCGACGACCTTTGGAATTCACAGCAGGCGATCATGTCTTCTTGAAGGTCACACCCATGCGAGGTGTGATGCGGTTTGGGATGAAAGGAAAGCTAAGCCCGAGATTCGTCGGACCATTCGAGATTTTGGAGAAGGTAGCCTCAGTGGCTTATCGACTTGCACTACCTCCAGCCTTGGCTGATGTGCACGATGTCTTCCATGTATCTCAACTGCGGAAGTATGTGCATGATCCAAGCCATGTAGTGAATTTCGATCAACTACAGCTGAGCGCTGATCTATCCTACACTGAAGAGCCTGTCCAGATTTTGGGCAGGAAAGAGAAAGTTTTGCGGAATCGGACAGTATCCCTGGTCAACGTGCTGTGGCGGAACCATGCTGTAGAGGAGTCGACATGGGAATTAGAGGAAGAGATGCGGGTGAAATACCCATCGCTGTTTGATAATTTTGAGGTAGGACTTTTGCTTTAAGTTTCGAGGACGAAACTTTTTCTTAGTGGTATATTATGTAGTGTCCCGCTCCTAGCGGTTCACTATGTAAGGCTTGTGGCTTGGCTAACTCGGTCGGAACCGAGTATTGGGGAAACTTACCGTCGGCACCGAATCGATCACGGACAAGTGCATAAGAACCTTTCCAACTAATGGATTGGTTTCTCTTGAAATGCGTCCAAGAGTTTTCTCTGGATGTTTTGCTGCTGGTTTTGCTGCTTGGTTTTGATGGATGCTTTTCTGAATGATTTTCGATGATTTGATTCTTGCCCGTTTTCATCGATTTGCATAGCATTCATTCTTGAGAATTCTGAGAGAAGAGAACACAACGAGATGGATTATTAACCAAACTTTTGGTGCCAATGCAGACTGACGCGTGACGGAAGGCTAAGCGTGCAAGTGTTCCTCTCTCTCTCGGCGATTCTCTAATTTGGTGAGTGTGGATCTCTGTGGTGGTATTGTCCCTCTCGCTATCCCTTCATGCCAACTAAATAATTGTCTTGCAACATCCGTTGATCGATATCAGTTGCTAATGCCACAAGTCAATACCACTAAGAAGCTAGAGATTGAACATTGAACATTGAATTGAATGCTAGTCCATAGAACATTGAAAGAATTGATTATACTGTTAACAACATTGAGAATTATGCTTGTCCCTTGAACATTGAAATGTGGGAAATGAATTGATGCCTGAGATGTTGAATATGAGAATGCTGCGTATCTAATGTTGGCTTATTAATACCATGCAATTGTGTACTGTTGAGTCGGTTATGCATTCGTGTGGTTATGGACGTCTTTGTGCACAAGGTCTGAGTAGTTTCCTCGGGACGGTACTTGGGGCACCGGGGACCGGCTCGACCTAGGAGGAAACAGATGGTCGTGCTATGGTGGCACGAGGTATTACGGGACATTCGACTAGGCTTGCAACCTACTCTGGAATGGTACACCGTAATACCCGTTGGAAAGTCCTTTATGGTGCAGTCTCACCAACGACCCAGTCCGAATGCATGCTAACGATTGTCTTATGCAGGGGCGGTAAGTGTAGTGCCCCGTCCCGCAAAGTCAATCGGAGGAATCGAAACGCCGACGGCGTTCGGCCTTAGCCTTGCAACGGCTTGCTCGGAGACATCGCTCAGGTGGGGTAGTTTCGGTGAACTCTCCTCATCTTTGCCTTCACCTAATAAATCGTGTTTTCAACTTGCACAAGTTAGGCTTGATAATAAAAGCTACGCATCCACATAGCTAAGGGAATAATCCCGACGGGTCAAAATGAGTTAGAACATGGAAAACGTCCCACGGTCGGCTTAGAGTTGGTGCACGGCGTGCTTTGAAAATGACACTCGGTCCTTCGTCCCGTGGCTTGGGAGAAGGAAAGTTGGTCTTCGGTGCGAAAGCTGAGAGTTAGCCTAAGTCATAGGCGTCGCCCGCACAAATGCTTGCTAAAGCATGCTCGGTCCTATCCCGCAAAGGCTTGGCATAGCCTTTGCTCGTCCCTTGGGTTAAGTTGTAGGCTTGAGTAAGTTAGACAAAAAGTTATGCCGATCGACCTAAGTCATTCTAAGTGCCGTCCCGCTCGTTCTGCGGTTGTTAAGTCAAATAGTCCCACGATCTTATGGGCCGTCATATAACGCATGACTTGGGTGATAGCGTCGCGTAAGACGGAAGTCAGTTACAGGCACGAGCTACGGTTGGCACGATGTTAAGTTAGCCACGGTCCATGGCACTTAAGGAACACGTTCTGTTCAAGTTAAGTTGGAAGGCTACGTAGTAGTCGTTTCCTCGAGTTCAAAAGAATTTCGAGGCGGTCCCTCGGTTGGGAGCCTCGCGTCCTATCCACGTTAAGTAGTTCGAGGCGGTCCCTCGGTTGGGAGTCTCGCGTTCATATCCACGTTAAGTAGTTCGAGGCGGTCCCTCGGTTGGGAGTCTCGCGTTCATATCCACGTTAAGTAGTTCGAGGCGGTCCCTCGGTCGGGAGTCTCGTGTTCCTATCCGCGTTGAGAAGTATGAAACGGTCCAGAAATGAGGAAGTGGGTCGAGTCTGCATGGTCATTGGACAACTTGTGTACCGGTGCACAAGGGTTTTGATTTTGTTCCTCAGACAGTTGCCGCGGCCACGGGACTGATCTGGCCTAGGAGGAACACGTGCCTACGGGACCCTTGGAAGGGGTGCGACCTACCCAAGGGGTGCGCCGTAGTGCGGGTATTAGGGGAAATTCGGCGAGTTCGCGCCTCGTTATTTACGAACGTACCCTAACATCCAATGGAGGTCCAATATAGCTTGTCGTGCTAGTGACCAAGTTCATATAGATGTTGGCATGGCGGCGACAATCCGCGTAGGTGCCTTTGGATTGAGTTAAGTATGTATGAGTTAAAAAGACACAATGTCTGAGCCTAAGATTTGGCTACAAGCGAAGGTGTCGTGCTTCGGCACGAGATGTGGCGTCGACTGTTAAGTTGCGAGTTAAGTCAAAAAGGGCCGTAGGGCTAGTTGTATGAAGTTACGTTGAGTTGTTGGGCTCGGCCTCGAAATATGAGGCACGGCCGCATTGTCACAACACAAGTGTATGCAAGACTAAGCGAGGAAGCACTGCCTCGGTAATATTGAAGCACGAATCGAGTATGACACGACCGAGTCGTTACGTCCAGAGTTTGGCACAAAAGACAAGTATAAGTCGGTGCGTCGACAATGCAAGCATGAGAAAGGTCTAGAGGCAAGGAAATGTAGTCTTTCGTGTAGCTGCGTCTCTGATTATGGCCGTAAGGCAAACACGATTTGATAGGTTAACGTTGGTGGCACGAGAAGTGGTCTAGAGACAAAGTATGAGTTAACGTTGATATTGCAAGCACGGGATGGTTCTGATACACAAGTTGCGCTAAGGCGCCGGTCCTAAAACTGATCCTAAGGCAAGAATAGAAAGACAATCGAAAAAGGATTTATGTTACACAAAGTAAATTAAACGTGTAGGTTTTGTATGGGTGGGCGAGAAGCTCACTCCACCAGTACAGTGGTACTGACACCCACACAGTGTTTCATGTGCAGGCACAGGTAGAAGCTCGTGGCGCGGAGCTCGCTTGGATGCGTCAAGGCACGGAGTTCCTTGGCGAGTCGAAGCGTACGGTCGCGTGATCTGAAGACTTATACAGGACGTAATGTATGGACATCGCCTTCCGAAGCTTCCGCTGGATTCAAGTATTGTATCGAGAGATGAGAGAGAGCAGAGTGACTTGTAAAATGAGAGAAAAGTGAGACTTGAGAGACTTGTAATTGGCCTTGCGCCCACAATGTAATCCTTGAATTCAATATCAATAAAAGAGCTTTCTTTGAAATACTTGTGTTCATGTGTTCTTTAAATTCCGCTGCAATATATTCAATGTCTCTGCACGGGACTTCTGTGCGACGACCCCGTCGTAGCCGCTGAAATCGGCCGTTATGGAACCCGCCTTGCACGAGCGCAATCTAGGCTCGTGCGGCATCACGCCTTAGCGAGGACGATCGCTCCTACGGGAGCGGGGCGTGACATAGTGGTATCAGAGCACGGCTTTACGTCCTTGGACCGTCGATTGAATTCTTTAACTTCGATGTTTTCGCAAAACTCTGTTGCTTCCGCAAGTTGTTATCGTTGGTGCGCTCTCTCTCAAATGTCCCTCGGCATGTCCATACAATAAGTCTAAATATTTTCGAAAGCTCGTACAAGCGTTCAATCTAACGCATCGGTAGGCCATTGCCAAATGCGTCGATAGGGCCCTTGTGCCGAACGTTGCAAACTTGACTCGATAGAAAATATGTGCTAATGTTAGCAAAGTTGCACGTATGCCCGAATAGTCCTACGTCGACCTTAGCAAGTCGCGTGCATGCCTAATTAGTCCAACGTCGACCTTAGCAATTGAGCGTGCAAACTCGAATATAGTCCTTACGGGATGGCTATGCACACGGCCTTTTGGCTAAGTTGTGTTGCGTATCGCGCACCTCGACCCTTGGTGCAAATGAGTCGCGAGCGATATCAAGTATCGCTTGGTCGGGAAAGAAGATACACTTAGAGTGTCTATCGATAGGAATGCTATCGAGTTAACGCTTAGGCGTACACGAAGGATTGACTTGGATTTCGAGATATAGTGCGAACGACTTTGTGCATCGGTACGACGCGAGCGACTACGCTAGCGATTCGTCAAACGATTCTAAAGGATGTCTTAGCGCATGACGTGAACGTGATTGAGGACTAGATCTTATGGCTTGGATCCGAGTGGGGTATGTGATAGGTTCGGAGAAGAATAAGAATGAGTGTCGACGACTAGTCGAGTGGCTCAAGTCCGAGTGGTGTATGGTTCGTCTTGGATATTGTTCGAGTGAATATTGAGGATTACGAGTATGTCGGCGAGGCGATGCGATCGTGCAAAGCCTTAGAACGTGTCACGCTTAGTTGGTCGTGACTTCGAATGTCCCGAACGAGCATCTCGTTCGGACAACTTGTGAATGAGCAATGCGAGTTAGAAAACATTTCGGAATGATGGATGAAAATGAATGGTCTTGATCGAGGAAACTTAGAGGATCGCGCGTGCGATATCGGATTGATGCAACTGAAATGTGACTTGAGTTTTGAATAACGATCTTGAAACGAGCTTGAGGAATAGCGATCGAACTTGGTCTTGAATATCGAGGAATGGTGGTATATCCAGTTCGAACAATAGCATCAAGTCGTACGACTCAAAATTGGTTGCGAAGGAAGATCGTCAGGTTACGCATATCGTCGATGGTATTGAGGCGTATCAAAGATCGATATGCGATAACTCGGGGGTACTCTGACTCGGCGAATGACGATCGTGCAAATGTCATTGTTCCGATGGATGTTATACTCGGGATATTGAAACGTGTCGAGGAAAAGATAAACTTGGCTCGAGGATTTCTAGTTGAATGAATGACGATCGAACTTGGCTTGGATGAAAACTAGAATGTTTGGATTTGCTTCGTCAACAACCACAACGTTGATGTTCTTGTCTTATGCGAGTGCTACTCCAGCCTCGCACATGCGTCACGCCGATTAGGGCGATCACTCTGCGTGAGCGCTGGTATGGTGATTCATACAGCGGGAGTGGTCGAACTTGCACGGTGCGACAATTGTGCTTCGACTTGTGGTTTGACGCGAAGATAGACTCGAGATTGAATTGGTGTGCTTGTCGATTGAACTTGAGGATTGAGTAGGTCCAATCCGCGTATCGAGAATGAATGAGTCTAAACTCAAACAAGTGTTACGCCCCGATGAGAATGATTATTCCGCGGGAGCGTTGCGTGGTGATTCACGAACCGCCGTAGATAATCGGACTCGCGTGAGATTGGGGTGCAACGTATTATCGAGCAAGACGACCTCGTGATCGAATACATGAATTGGTTAGAATTGGTGATTGAATGGATTTGAATTCTGCGCAACGAACGCATCAATGCGAATAGGTGATCGTGCTTGATGTTTAGAAATCTGAGTGACGCGAGCTTGGGTAGAAGACCCCGTATGATCGACTTTGGTTTGACCCTAGGATTGGGGTCAGTGTTGGCATTATTGTTGGGGAACTATGATTCCAATCCTGACATTGACTTAGCCTCAAAAAGATTGGCCTAGCGGTTAGGCGAGACGCCCTGTTGCAAAAGTTACAATCAAAGGATTGATCTTGAGGATTGGCATGCATGGATAGCCTGAATCACGAATATAGAAAACCCTGCTCACGAGATTTGGCTGACATGCATATATTTCAGGGACGCCTGGGTATGTGCACGATGCGACTCGAGTGAGAATGACAAATTCTTTATCATGCGGCTTGGTTGAATGCATGTATTTTGGGGACGCTTGGAATGCGTGCACGATCCAGCCAAGTGATACGACGAGTTCAAGCAAGGCTTGAAAGATGGGAGTGTGCCGAGATCTTGAAACCGTGTTAAAGGAAAGATTGATAATAGTGCGAGCGTGGCTAGGAATCGAAGGAACGCGTAGGCGAAATGTGTACGATTAAGTCTTGGCCATAGAAATGGTAGGATGACTTGCCTTCAGGAAAGTCTCGAGGACGAGACTTGTTCTGAGTGGTGTATGATGTAGTGCCCCGTCCCGCAAAGTCAATCGGAGGAATCGAAACGCCGACGGCGTTCGGCCTTAGCCTTGCAACGGCTTGCTCGGAGACATCGCTCAGGTGGGGTAGTTTCGGTGAACTCTCCTCATCTTTGCCTTCACCTAATAAATCGTGTTTTCAACTTGCACAAGTTAGGCTTGATAATAAAAGCTACGCATCCACATAGCTAAGGGAATAATCCCGACGGGTCAAAATGAGTTAGAATATGGAAAACGTCCCACGGTCGGCTTAGAGTTGGTGCACGGCGTGCTTTGAAAATGACACTCGGTCCTTCGTCCCGTGGCTTGGGAGAAGGAAAGTTGGTCTTCGGTGCGAAAGCTGAGAGTTAGCCTAAGTCATAGGCGTCGCCCGCACAAATGCTTGCTAAAGCATGCTCGGTCCTATCCCGCAAAGGCTTGGCATAGCCTTTGCTCGTCCCTTGGGTTAAGTTGTAGGCTTGAGTAAGTTAGACAAAAAGTTATGCCGATCGACCTAAGTCATTCTAAGTGCCGTCCCGCTCGTTCTGCGGTTGTTAAGTCAAATAGTCCCACGATCTTATGGGCCGTCATATAACGCATGACTTGGGTGATAGCGTCGCGTAAGACGGAAGTCAGTTACAGGCACGAGCTACGGTTGGCACGATGTTAAGTTAGCCACAGTCCATGGCACTTAAGGAACACGTTCTGTTCAAGTTAAGTTGGAAGGCTACGTAGTAGTCGTTTCCTCGAGTTCAAAAGAATTTCGAGGCGGTCCCTCGGTTGGGAGCCTCGCGTCCTATCCACGTTAAGTAGTTCGAGGCGGTCCCTCGGTTGGGAGTCTCGCGTTCATATCCACGTTAAGTAGTTCGAGGCGGTCCCTCGGTTGGGAGTCTCGCGTTCATATCCACGTTAAGTAGTTCGAGGCGGTCCCTCGGTCGGGAGTCTCGTGTTCCTATCCGCGTTGAGAAGTATGAAACGGTCCAGAAATGAGGAAGTGGGTCGAGTCTGCATGGTCATTGGACAACTTGTGTACCGGTGCACAAGGGTTTTGATTTTGTTCCTCAGACAGTTGCCGCGGCCACGGGACTGATCTGGCCTAGGAGGAACACGTGCCTACGGGACCCTTGGAAGGGGTACGACCTACCCAAGGGGTGCGCCGTAGTGCGGGTATTAGGGGAAATTCGGCGAGTTCGCGCCTCGTTATTTACGAACGTACCCTAACATCCAATGGAGGTCCAATATAGCTTGTCGTGCTAGTGACCAAGTTCATATAGATGTTGGCATGGCGGCGACAATCCGCGTAGGTGCCTTTGGATTGAGTTAAGTATGTATGAGTTAAAAAGACACAATGTCTGAGCCTAAGATTTGGCTACAAGCGAAGGTGTCGTGCTTCGGCACGAGATGTGGCGTCGACTGTTAAGTTGCGAGTTAAGTCAAAAAGGGCCGTAGGGCTAGTTGTATGAAGTTACGTTGAGTTGTTGGGCTCGGCCTCGAAATATGAGGCACGGCCGCATTGTCACAACACAAGTGTATGCAAGACTAAGCGAGGAAGCACTGCCTCGGTAATATTGAAGCACGAATCGAGTATGACACGACCGAGTCGTTACGTCCAGAGTTTGGCACAAAAGACAAGTATAAGTCGGTGCGTCGACAATGCAAGCATGAGAAAGGTCTAGAGGCAAGGAAATGTAGTCTTTCGTGTAGCTGCGTCTCTGATTATGGCCGTAAGGCAAACACGATTTGATAGGTTAACGTTGGTGGCACGAGAAGTGGTCTAGAGACAAAGTATGAGTTAACGTTGATATTGCAAGCACGGGATGGTTCTGATACACAAGTTGCGCTAAGGCGCCGGTCCTAAAACTGATCCTAAGGCAAGAATAGAAAGACAATCGAAAAAGGATTTATGTTACACAAAGTAAATTAAACGTGTAGGTTTTGTATGGGTGGGCGAGAAGCTCACTCCACCAGTACAGTGGTACTGACACCCACACAGTGTTTCATGTGCAGGCACAGGTAGAAGCTCGTGGCGCGGAGCTCGCTTGGATGCGTCGAGGCACGGAGTTCCTTGGCGAGTCGAAGCGTACGGTCGCATGATCTGAAGACTTATACAGGACGTAATGTATGGACATCGCCTTCCGAAGCTTCCGCTGGATTCAAGTATTGTATCGAGAGATGAGAGAGAGCAGAGTGACTTGTAAAATGAGAGAAAAGTGAGACTTGAGAGACTTGTAATTGGCCTTGCGCCCACAATGTAATCCTTGAATTCAATATCAATAAAAGAGCTTTCTTTGAAATACTTGTGTTCATGTGTTCTTTAAATTCTGCTGCAATATATTCAATGTCTCTGCACGGGACTTCTGTGCGACGACCCCGTCGTAGCCGCTGAAATCGGCCGTTATGGAACCCGCCTTGCACGAGCGCAATCTAGGCTCGTGCGGCATCACGCCTTAGCGAGGACGATCGCTCCTACGGGAGCGGGGCGTGACAGTAAGTATATTATTATTATCCTGTATCTTGTGCAGGAAAGCTGGATTCGGCCAATGGTAAAGTAAACATGGTTTATTCCATGTTACATTATTGTGATTTACTCTGAATGTTGCCTGTCCCTAATAAGTTCATATCTTTAAAATGCTTGTCATTAATAAAATGTTGGTTTAGCTGAGTGGGCCAACGGGGCTCACCAGTGCATTGTTATAATGTGCTGACCCCTCCTCCACAGGTACTGGAGAAGGCTCAGGCGCACGTCCGAATTAAAGCTTTCTGAACTGCTGTTTCCTTTCAAGTTGTTTTTCCTAAAGACGCACAAAGTATTGCGGAGTTTTCAAAAGATAGCTGCTTATATTCAAAGTACTAAGGGGGCATGATGTATGGAACGAGAAGTTATTTCATGGCAGCCTATCAGTTGTACTTCTTTTCATAAATCAATGTAGCCGAAATGGCATTTCAAATATTATCGAGAAAAGTTGTATTCTGACTACAATTATGAATAAAATGAGTATTTCTTCTTCCTATATTGTGTTTCCAATGTTTCCGCAACTGTGGCTTAAAATTTCAAATGTTTCAAATGATATGAATGTGCATGTTCTAGCCTTGTACAAGTGCAACTCCAGACTTGTACGGCATCACGCCTTAGCGAGGACGATCGATTCGGCGTGAATCGAAGCAAAGCGAGCGATTCCCGAATCGGGGCGTGACATCGTCGAGAGCGGCGTAGAGTAAACCGTTCGGGTCCGAGGCCGGGGGCGGATCGCCCCCGAGCCCCTCCGCGTCCACCGCATCCGCGAGCCCTACACACGCGCGCACCGAGTGCCCAGCCGGTCCAGACGAGCCGACGTAGGGCCGTGACTCGGGGGCATCGAGTGGCGCGAGTTCGGGTGCCCTCCCGTTCCCGCACGAGGCGGAAGGGACGGCTCGGAACATACTCAACGGGGCGTTTCCCGAATGCGATCGGGTTTGCTGCACGGGCAACTCGGGTGTCGCCGGCGAGGCCGGGAACCGACTGAAGGGGCCGTCGCATCGGCAGTTGGCTGCACGGAAGCAGGGAGCCTGCCGAGGCTAGCGGGTCCAATACCACTCACGTGCCGACACGGCCGCACCCGGGGCTGCCGCACGCTGCCCGAATCGTACCCCCGCGGGGAGCCGTATGGCTCGACCCGCGGGAGCACGAATCGGGTCAGCTTCGCAGCTGCCCCGGGCGCTCCGCCGAGCACGACGAGGAAATTCGCTCGTTTCCAGCATCTCGTGGTGAGGCGACGGGTCGCGCTGCACCGTTGAAGGCGACATCGGTAAGCTCGCTGCACGAGGGTCCACGGTCGCGGGGCGGGTCGACCTGCACCGGGCGAGGCGACGATAAGCTCGTTCGGACGGCATCGCATTCCTGCTGCGACGCAATTTTTTCTGCCTCGCACGGGCAGTTTCTGCCGCGCACCCGCGTCCCGTGGCCTCGCACGGGAGCTTCGCACAAGGGTCCGTGGTGCAGCAGCGGGCCTTGCTGCACCGGGCGCATCAACGATAGGGTCGTGGGGGATTTCGTTCGCACAGCATCCCATTTTGCCCGCAAAGCCGCACCTACTCAAAATTTGTTGCGCCGCCCAAATTTCAGCTCAACTCGCTTCCCCCTATAATAGATTTGCAGTTTTATTGTTGGGCTGACTCCGGGGTACCAAAGTGCTCGAGGAGCTTGTCATTTTTGGGGAAAACGCGCCCAACCTCCCGCTCGGTCGGGGGGGTTCGAAACTGGCACGAGTTACGGCAGATTCTGTCGCACGGGCTGAGAGCTGCGCGCCGCGCGCAGAAACAGCTGCAACGCCTCGCCTCGCGCTGGGACGCGAGCGAGGCGGGCGGCCCGTGCAGCCGTTCGATGCGCTGGTCGCCTCAGCGCGCCGCCGCGAGCCCGTGCTCGCCGATGCAGCCTGTCAGGCCCACGCCGTGGGCAGAAACTGCCGCGCGACAGAAAACGTCGTGAACCGTCGCGCACCCAAAGCCAGCAAGCGCCCGGTCGCTGGATCGCCGCGCGCGGGCAGCCGTTCGACGCGCCGTGCACCCCCCGCGCGCACGGGATTGTGGCGCGCGACGAACATCCCCCCCTTCACCACCTACTCCCCTATAATAGATTTGCAGTTTTATTGTAGGGATGACTCCGGGGGACCAAAGTGCTTGAGGAGCTTGTCATTTTTTGCGCGCAGCCGCAGGCCGCGCCCGTGCTCGCCGATGCAGCCTGTCAGGCCCACGCCGTGGGCAGGAATCCGCCGCGGGGCAAACGAAGTGCCGCGAGGCACACAAACCGCAGCATATGCGCACCCGGTCGATCCCGTGCAGCCGATAGGGCCTGTCAGGCCCACGCCGTGCA
>JANAVB010016157.1:27500-32500 GCA_029216955.1 Iris pallida | reverse complement strand
GGAATACCGTGGCCGTCGTGTGGAAGGATTCTGCGGCACGGGCGTTGGGGGGGTAAACCGTGGCCGGCCTAGGCAGAATCAACGGCGCTTACGGGCTGCTTGGGTGCGGGCTTGGGCACCAAGAGACGTAAGTAGGAGGGTATATTCAAGAGACTTAACGGGGTGTACCAGCCATCACCCTACGCTAAGTTGAGAATTGCCACAGGGGAATGTCCTAAATGGCTTGCAAAGCCAGCGACCCGTGCATGTAGATTAAGTGGACTATGCTGGTGGCAATCCACGTGCAAGTTCTTGCATTGAAATCAAAGTAGTCTAAGTAAACTAAATGAAGTGTCTCCAGAACATGCTTGAAGTGTAATATCCTGAACATGAACATGCCCGAAATATAACACTCTTGAACATGCTTGAAATATAACATCCTGAACATGAACATGCTCGATATGTAACACTCCTGAACATGCTTGAATGAAATACTCGAAACATGCTTGAATTGTAACACTCTAAAAACGTGCCTACGACGTGCTAGAACATGCCTCCGACGTGCTAGAATCCCGAGACATGGACACACACTTGATATTGAATGCGTGCATGAATCGTGTTATGTTATTATTCATGAATTGTGGTTTAACTTGGTTTACCTTGAACAGGGAAGGCCGGACGGTAAGTATGGGTAAGTCGTACATGTATTTCTCATGCGGCACTTGAATTCGGTAACACGAGATAGGCTATGCAATATGCCATGAAATTGATCCTAAGGCAAGATTAGAAAGACAATGAATGATAGAGATGCACAAAAGATTATAGAACGTGTTTGGTAATGATGGCATTGTGGGCGAGCCAGCCTCCCCACCAGTGCATAACAATGTACTGATAACCCCACAGTATGCTTGCAGGATAGCAGGAGACGCCGGCGGGTGCGGAGCTTCCGTCGAACGTGTCAAGGCGCGGAGCCAACTCTGGGGCCTTGGAACGTTGCAAGAAGCTGAAGCACCCTATACAGGACATAATGTATCGGAACATCGCCATGTATCCTTCCATGTTGTAAGCCATTTGGCACGCCTTTTATGTTTCAGAGAGAGAGAGAGCTTGAGCGACTTGTAATATCGGCCTAGCGCCGCTTGTAAACTTGTTGAATATCAATAAAGAATTTGGTTTCGCTTCAATTGTGTTCATTTATATTCCGCTGCAAATGGGAACACTCTGTGCGACTCTGTGGCCTAGGAATCAAATCGGCCGTTTCTGGACTTGGCCTTGCACGGGTGCAACCTAGGCCCGTGCGGCATCACGCCTTAGCGAGGACGATCGCTCCTACGGGAGCGGGGCGTGACAGATTGGTATCAGAGCACGGCTTTACGTCCTTGGACTTCATGTCGATTTCTCAGTTTTGAAAGCTCGGTTGGAAGAAAAGATGTATACGCTCTCTCTCGCTGTGCCTTGGGATGTTCCATACAATAAGTCTAATACTTTCAAAAGCTCGTACAAGTACTCGGTTGCACGGGATCGATAGGCGAAGGCCTTTGTGCCGGACGACGTTAAACATGACTCGATTGAGAACACATGCAAAGTTAACATGTCTCGTACGTGCCTAACTAGTCTTGCGTTGACCCTAGCAACTGAGCGTGCAAAACATGAATATAGTCCACACGGGATGGTTAAGCGGTACAACTTAGTCCGCGTGTCGCGTACCTCGACTCTTGGGTGCAATCGGGTTGCGAGCGATATCAAGTATCGCTCAATCGAGAACGGAGATACACTTTGAGTGTATATCGATAGGAACGCTATCGAGTTAACGCTTAGGCGTACGCGAATGATTGACTTGGATTTTGAGGATTAGTGTGAACGACTTAGTACGTCGAGACGACGTAAGCGAGTACGCTAGAGATTCGTCGAACGAATCTGAAGGATATCTTAGTGCATGGCGCGAACGTGATTGAGGATTAGACCGTATGGCTTGAACCCGAGTGGTGTATGTGATAGGTTCGAAGAAGAATAAGAATGAGTGTCAACGACTAGTCGAGTGGCTCGAACCCTGAGTGGTGTATGGACGTTATAGAAATTGTTCGAGCGAGACTAAAGGAATTACGGATAGAACAAGTATGTCGGCGAAGCGATGCGGTCGCGCAAAGCTTTAGAACGTGTCACGCTTAGTTGATCGTGACTTCGTGTGTCCCGAACGAGATATCGTTCGGACAACTTGTGAATGGGTAACGCGTGTTAGAAATGATTCGGAACGATGGATGAAAATAAATGGTCTTGATCGAGGAAACTTAGAGGAACGTGCGTGCGATGTCGAATTGATGCAAATGAAATGTGACTTGAGTTTTGAATAACGATCTTGAAACGAGCTTTGAGGAAAAGCGACTGAACTTGATCTTGAGTATCGGGAGAAATGGTGGAATATCCAACTCGGACAACGGCATCGTCGCATGACTCGAAATTGGTTGCAAAGGAAGATCGTCAGGTTACGCATATCGTCGATGGTATTGAGGCGTATCAAAGATCGATATGCGATAACTCGGGGGTACTCTGACTCGGCGAATGACGATCGTGCAAATGTTATTGTTCCGTTGGATGCTATACTCGGGGTATTAAAACGTGTCAAGGAAAATATAGACGTGACTCGAGGATTTCTGGTTGAATGAATGACGGTCGGACTGTCGAATTGAAATCTTGACTTGGATGAAATGAAATGCTTGGATTTACTTCGACGATAACCCCAACGTCGACATTCTTGTCTTATGCGAGCGCAACTCCAGCCTCGCACATGCGTCGCGCCGATTAGGGCGATCACTCCGCGTGAGCGCTGGTATGGTGATTCATCCAGCGGGGGTGATCAAACTTGCACGGCGTGGCAATATGATTGCTTCGACTTGTGGTTTGACGCGAAGATGATTTGAGAATGATTCGGTGTGCTTGAATGATGAAGTTTGAGGATTGAGTAGGTCCAATCCGCGTATCGAGAATGAATCAGTCTAGACGTAAGCAAGAGTTACGCCCCGATGAGAATGATTATTCCGCGAGAGCGTTGCATGGTGATTCATGAACCACCGTGGATAATCGGACTCGCGTGAGATTGGGGCGCAACGTATTGTCAAGCTAGATGAACTCGTGATCGAATACATGAACTGGAAGGAATGGATATGTGAAGTATGTGATCAGAATGAATTCGGATATACGCGGCGAATGCCTTGACGAGAATAGGTGATCGTGCTCGATGTTTAGAAATCTGAGTGACGCGAGCTTGGGTAGAAAATCCCGTACTATCGACTTTGGTTTGACCCTAGGATTGGGGTCAGTGTTGGCATTATTGTTGGGGAACTATGATTCCAATCCTGACATTGACTTAGCCTCGAAAAGATGGCCTAGCGGTTAGGCGAGACGCCCCTGTTTCATGTGTTAGCAATCAAAAGATTGATCTTGAGAATTGGCATGGATGGATAGCATGAACCACGAATGTAGGAAACCCCACTCACGAGACTCGGCTGACATGCATATATTTCAGGGACGCCTGGGTATGTGCACGATGCGACTCGAGTGAGAATGACAAATTCTCTATCATGCGGCTAGGCTGAATGCAGGTATTTTGGGGACGCCTGAAATGCGTGCACGATCCGGCCAAGTGATACGATGAGTTCTAGCACGACTTGGGGAGTAAACAAGTGTCGTGAGCGTGAAATCGTGCTAGTAAAAGTTGGTATAACGAAGTGAAGCATTGATAGGAAGTTATGCTCGACGATAGTGCAATACTTGATCTTGAATTGGACGAGAATTTACTTGACTGGTCGACCCCGCTAAGAAGAAATCATACTGATTTCATGAACGAGAACGCTTGAGAAGCGAGTCGGGTCATCTCGATGACCGAGATGAATGAAAAGTGAATTTGCCTTAGCCTGCGACCCTCGTATTTGACGAATTACAATGTGCCTCGTATAACCATTCCAGTTCTATGACATGTCGAAATGGCAACCAAGACGAAGAAATACTCGAATTGAATAAGTACAATCAACTCTAAAATGAATGAAAGACTATTCGATAAAATCGACCCAACGCGTGCGACACGGGACTTAGAAAGATATCAAGTATGGTTCGATGTCGTCGAACGATAGGACCGCTCGATGAAATTGTCTAAGGAACACGAAAACACGAGTTAAGAAATGGTAGGATGACCTGCACTCAGAAAGTCTCGAGGACGAGACTTATTTTGAGTGGTGTATTATGTAACGACCCGCTCCGCCCTAGCGGAACGCCGATTCCAAACGGCGCGTGCAACGACTCAAAACGAGCCGTCGACCCGAAGAGTTGCCTCGACCCGATGAAGTATCGATGCAAATCGATGCAAGACTTGCATTGGCCCGTCAAGAAGAATCCAGACTTAGACTTGTAAAGGCGCGCTCGGAGGATCGCTCGGCCGATGCGAACATCGCTAAGGTGGGTGGCTCCGATGAACCCGTCTGTGCTTAGCCTAGACACCTAACAATGCGGACACTATCACGGGAATCGCTAGGCGATAACACCCTGCATGCTAACAAATGATTCAACGCACCTAGCTAAGGGAATAATCCCATCTTGCATGCTTGTTTAGAACATGGAAAAGAACTTGGAAATCATAGAAATGCTCGCACCGCGCTCTATGCTCGTGCTAAGGCACAAGCTCACGTTCATGTCCCTTATACGTTCAAACAATGAAACAATGAATGGTTTACAACAATGAAACGGGAAGGCTATCAACATAGTCGCTCCGAGTAGAGTTTAGCAACATTGGAAGGCTATGGGACCGATGGGTCGCCAAGGCGACTCCCACACTGGGAGTTGCATAATGCGTGAAAGAATGAATCCACGAACGAATTAATAAATTCATGAATGACTCTATGAACGAACGAACAAGTTAAAGAATGAAATGAAAGAAAGAATACATGAAAGATAAGACATGGAAGACGCTAGCGACAGGTATGACGGGCACGTGCAACGGGGCTCGCTACCCGCGCTGTACGGACGCCAAC
>JANAVB010016157.1:0-2500 GCA_029216955.1 Iris pallida | reverse complement strand
TGAGGATTACGAGTATGTCGGCGAGGCGATGCGATCGCGCAAAGCCTTAGAACGCGTCACGCTTAGTTGGTCGTGACTTCGAATGTTCCGAACGAGCATCTCGTTCGGACAACTTGTGAACGAGCAACGCGAGTTAGAAAACGATTTGGAACGATGAATGAAAATGATTGGTCTTGATCGAGGAAACTTAGAGGATCGCGCGTGCGATATCGGATTGATGCGAATGAAATGTGACTTGAGTTTGAATAATGATCTCGAAACGAGCTTGAGGAAAAGCGACTGAACTTGATCGTGAGTATTGAGAAAATTGAGGAATATCCAACTCGGACAACAGCATCAACGCACGACTCGAAATTGGTTGCAAAGGAAGATCGTCAGGTTACGCATATCGTCGATGGTATTGAGGCGTATCAAAGATCGATATGCGATAACTCGGGGGCACTCTGACTCGGCGAATGACGGTCGTGCAAATGTCATGGTTCCGATGGATGTTGTAATCGGGATATTGAAATGTATCGAGGAAAAGATAAACTTGGCTCGAGGATTTTCTGGTTGAACAAATGACGGGTAGACTGTCGAGATCGAAATCTGTCTCGGATGAAAATGAAAATGCTTGGATTTACTTCGACGATAACCCCAACGTCGACATTCTTGTCTTATGCGAGCGCAATTCCAGCCTCGCACATGCGTCGCGCCGATTAGGGCGATCACTCCGCGTGAGCGCTGGTATGGTGATTCATACAGCGGGAGTGATCAAACTGCTTGGCGTGGCAATTTGTATGCTTCGACTTGTGGTTTGACACGAAGATAGACTCGAGATTGAATTGGTGTGCTTGTCGATTAAACTTGAGGATTGAATAGGCCCAATCCGCGTATCGAGAATGAAGGAGTCTAAACTCAAACAAGAGTTACGCCCCGATGAGAATGATTATACCACGGGAGCGTTGCGTGGTGATTCACGAACCGCCGTGGATAATCGGACTCGCGTGAGATTGGGGCGCAACGTATTGTCGAGCAAGACGACCTCGTGATCGAATACATGAATTGGTTAGAATTGGTGATTAAATGGATTTGAATTCTGCGCAACGAACGCATTGAGGCGAATAGGTGATCGTGCTTGATGTTAGAAATCTGAGTGATGCGAGCTTGGGTAGAAGACCCCGTATGATCGACTATGGTTTGACCCTAGGATTGGGGTCAGTGTTGGCATTATTGTTGGGGAACTATGATTCCAATCTTGACATTGACTTAGCCTCGAAAAGAAATGGCCTAGCGGTTAGGCGAGACGCCATGTTTCATGAGTTATCAGTCGAAGGATTGATCTTGAGGATTGGCATGGATGGATAGCGTGAATCACGAATGTAGAAAACCCTGCTCACGAGATTCGGCTGACATGCATATATTTCAGGGACGCCTGGGTATGTGCACGATGCGACTCGAGTGAGAATGACAAATTTTCTATCATGCGGTTTGGCTGAATGCATGTATTTTGGGGACGCTTGGAATGCATGCACGATCCAGCCAAGTGATACGACGAGTTCAAGCAAGGCTTGAAAGATGGGAGTGTGTCGAGATCTTGAAATTTTGTAAACGGAAAGATTGATAGTCGCGCGAGCGTGGCTCAGAATCGAAGGAACGCGTAGGCGAAATATGTACGATTAAGTCTTGGCCATAGAAATGGTAGGATGACTTGCCTTCAGGAAAGTCTCGAGGACGAGACTTGTTCTGAGTGGTGTATGATGTAGTGCCCCGTCCCGCAAAGTCAATCGGAGGAATCGAAACGCCGACGGCGTTCGGCCTTAGCCTTGCAACGGCTTGCTCGGAGACATCGCTCAGGTGGGGTAGTTTCGGTGAACTCTCCTCATCTTTGCCTTCACATAATAAATCGTGTTTTCAACTTGCACAAGTTAGGCTTGATAATAAAAGCTACGCATCCACATAGCTAAGGGAATAATCCCGACGGTTTGAATCGAGTTAGAACATGGAAAACGTCCCACTGTCGGCTTAGAGTTGGTGCACGACGTGCTTTGAAAATGACACTCGGTCCTTCGTCCCGTGGCTTGGGAGAAGGAAAGTTGGTCTTCGGTGCAAAAGTTGAGAGTTAGCCTAAGTCATAGGCGTCGCCCGCACAAATGCTTGCTAAAGCATGCACGGTCCTGTCCCGCAAGGCTTGGCATAGCCTTTGCTCGTCCCTTGGGTTAAGTTGTAGGCTGAGTGAGTTAGGCAAAGTAATGCCGGTCGACCTAAGTTATTCTACGTGCTGTCCCGCTCATTCTGCGGTTGTCAAGTTAAATAGTCCCACGATTCCAAGGCCCGTCATATGGAGTATGACATGGGCGATAGCGTCGCGTAGAACACGAGTCGGTTTAAGGCATGAGCCACGGTTGGTTCAGTGGAAGTTATCCACGGCGGTCGACACTTAAAGGAAACACGCTATGTTCAAGTTAAGTTGGAAGGGTATGCAGTAGCCGTTCCCTGAGTTCAAAATGTTAAGTCCAAG
>JANAVB010016156.1:0-27474 GCA_029216955.1 Iris pallida | reverse complement strand
ATGGTGATTTTTAAGTTTTTAAAAATGTTTAGTTAATTATACGGTAGGTATTTTAGCCGATGGAGTTTTGGATACATGGTGACTAGAATCGTGGCAGGATAGTGTGGGACGTGCTTTGACTAGTGTACTAGCCCTGGTAGGGAAGGCCGAGCCATAGTGATGTCCTAACTAGGAAAACTAGGCCAAGTTGTGACTTAACCCTTACCGAAGTTTTATTTATCTATTATTTATATTATTGAGTTTTAGAGAATCTGATTATACCATTTTAGCCCGGACTGGACCCGAACTGAGCCCAAGCCCATGTAGTCATGCAGCACGTCTAATAACATTTGCGTTGATAGAATTGGTATGAGGTATTGTATTTCGTTTTAATGATTTACTGAATATTTTCTAGTATTTGTAATTAAATATTATAATTATCAGTATTAATTGATATTTAGAGAAATATGTAAAGTAGGTCCTTGATATTTGGGATTATTAGATTGTACGTAATGGTATATACACCATTATGATTTATTGAATTTTGTTGCTTTTATTATTATTAGTATTATTATTTTATTATTATTGAGGTTATTATTTATATGAAATTATTTACTAATATGGGATATGTATTTCGTTATCAAATAAATATTATATATAGGGTCATATTTATAAAAATAGGCCTTACTCTAGGAATAGATAACGCGGGTTTTATTTAGAATTTTATGGATATTATTATACTAGTATTTATATGATATATATAGAGAGAGATATATACTATATATAGATAGAAAAAAAAAAAAGATAGGAAATACCCAAACCAGCCTCAGCCAAGCAGCAGGCCGAGGCCTACCCACGCTCAGCAACAGTCGGGTCTGTGAACCCGATCCGAAAGTCACATGTATATATACTATACATGTTTCCAGGAAAGAGCGAGGGAGAAACAGTTCGATACTCGAGAACCCCAACCCCAAGAGCACCGACACCGGACAACCCTGGCAGGAGTTCGCCTGGGCGCAGCCCCCAGCCACCGTGCGCACTGCCAGAGGCCGGCCAGCCGCACTCGCGTGCGCGCGCAAGGAACACAGCCGCGCAGTAACACCCCACAGGTCCGTTTTCGAACTCGTTTTTCTTTCTCCCTGGTTAATGAAATCATGAACCGTAAACTCCTATGTATAGACAAACCTGACCATCTTCCTATCCCTTCAATTAGTTTTTATTGGGAAGTCCTAGGTTGTCGGGTGAATCGACACGAAGTTCATGAAAATCTGTCTCGAAACATGACAGTAATAACTGCTCAACTCCCTGTTAGGAAGGCAGATTTCTCACAACCTATTAGGAATTTTGAAAACCTATTTGAAGGAGTTTATCGACAACATGTAGGGCAACAAAACCCTTCTTTTAGTTTTAAATAAATTAGGTATTATTAAATAAAACCTGTATAAAGTTTAGCAAAAACCTGTTTTCGAAAATTAGAAATTTCTTCGATACGACGTGCGTCCCGCCAATCCGGGCGACGTGAACGCGAATCGAAAGCATCGAAAGCTGCGTATCGCTTCGTGGTCGTGTGGGCTTTGACGGAATTCAAATTGGTCGCGTGTGCGCAGAATTTGATCCGTATCCGTCGAAATTTCCCGTATCGGCCTATGTGCAAATTCTTCAATTACTTCGTGCACGTTCGTCAGATCGAGACGAAACTTGCGCCAACAGGACCGTATCATTTTTTTGGTCTGTATGCCAAGTGGTCGATTCTGAGATAGTTGATAAAATTACCGTTTTGCGGGCCCCACGGTCCGACTCAACGGGTGATTTGTGCACAGCGCCAGAATTCAACTCTGGACATACGGTTGGGTTCATATCAAAAAACTGGATCCGTGGACATGTAGTTTGACGACTTAGAGACCGTTGACTCTGGCACACTTTTGGTGCAAAGCGGGTCCAACGGTGGATACCGTTTTGGCCCGAAATTACTATTTGCCCCTGTGTCCATAATTGGACTTAAGGACAGGCAATCCTAGCTAATTTGACTAGTTAAGAATATTGATAATATTTATTTCAGCTTCGGGGACTGTTGTAGGGTTTGATAGTTTGTGGCATACTGAGTGGCTCAGATTATCGGTTTCACCACAGGACCACAGGCGAGTACAGTTTATTGTCTACATTTCATTATTGATTTTCACTATTTTTATTGATTAGCTATCGGTTATGTGATATTTTCTAATATAAATTGTTGAGTCGGGAATGAGAAGTACCAGGATGTGTGATCTGACCTTAGACAGTGTAGACCGTGTAGGCCGTGTTTATTATTGCATTATTTTTTGTAGACAGTGTAGACAGTAATTTATTTATTTCTTGTAGACAGTGTAGACAGTGATTTATTTATTGCAAAGTAGATATGTAGACCGTGATTATTATTGTATTTAAACTGTGTAGATCTGATTATTTTTATAGACAGTGTTTCTTTATTGCAATATTTTCTGTAGACCGTGTAACTGTAGACCGTGTAACTTTAGACCGTGTAGACCGTGTCGCATAATTGTTCCGAGACCGATCACATATCAAAGGTACTTCTAACAGTTGGGGAAAGTATTTGTGTCTATTTATTTGCTATTGATGTTCTGTCTTTATGTTTATTTTCAAAAACATGTAATTGATGTCTAATCTCTGTTGTATAGTCATTTTATTTATTTGAAATTGCATTCAGTGAATTGTGCTCGTTCCATTCCTGACTGAAAACCAACATTTTTCAGGTTAACCGTGGATTCACTTAGCTTGGGGAGGACGGGTATAATTGCAGACGAAAAGCCTAGAGAGATAGCTAGATGAGTTGTAGTCATTCCATATTTGTACAAGTTTATTCTCTGCAAATGTAAAACTTGTGAATATTATAATTAATGTTTTGTGAATGAGCATTTATTGTGATTTTGATCTTCATGGTGACAGCGTCACCGCCGACACTGCGACGTAGGCTGGCTTGGACATGTTCGTAGTTTAAAAAAACGGGTATGGTTGTGATAGATATTGCTTAGTTTTTAGCCAAAGCATGATTATTGAACTATTTTTCATGGCCAAGGCCTTCCCTCTTTATAATTTATAGTTCTCTCTCCCTCTCCATTATCTTTCTTATTTTCGTCTCCATTTCTTACCTGAAGCTTGAGCGTGGATCTAGGTTTAAGACCAAAGGGTGTGATTTATGAATCTACCTTGGTGGTGGAGTATAAGATTGGGCTTGGACCTTCACCTACGCAAGTACATCTTGCCATACATGAACGAAATGAT
This sequence comes from Iris pallida, assembly GCA_029216955.1. Classification (NCBI taxonomy): domain Eukaryota; kingdom Viridiplantae; phylum Streptophyta; class Magnoliopsida; order Asparagales; family Iridaceae; genus Iris; species Iris pallida. Next base: position 24,216 of record JANAVB010016156.1, on the reverse strand, counting down.
GATTTTCCTTGTATTTGTTTTTCCATGAATGATATTGCTTAGTTTTAGCCAAAGCATGATTATTGAAACTATTTTTCATCTTGTACTTGTGCCATCATGAAATTTTGATTATGGTTTAACCTAGATTAGGTTCTTAGGTTGTACCGTGTGATACAGTAGTGTAACTTGGCATCGGTTGCGATACCTAGGTTTTCTTGTTAAAGTTAGTCATAAATGGTGTAGGAGACCCACCCCTAGCATTAGAGCTTGCTGGATTTGGAGTGGTGGAATCGAGACTTGATTTTAGCCCCTAAAACCTAATTCTGAACTGATTTCTAGAATTGCCAATGTCGGCAGCAATCGCCGGTATACCCCGGTATGTCTTTTGTGTGGTTTTTTTACTTAATGTGATCAATTTAGTTTTACCAGTATTACCGGTACACCGTAGATATACCACTTATGTTGTTTCCTGATGATTGATTTTGTCTTAATTTTTTTGGACTTAACGTCATTCTGTCGGAACACCGCTACCGTACACCATCGGTATACCACTCTGATACAGTATCTTAATTTTTATTATCTTTTTAAGTTTATGATAGTAGATTGATCGCGGCGATATAGTACATTCTAGTATATAGTGATCAATGTTCTAAATTTTGTTAGGCGGAGTTGGTGCGCGGAGGGCCGCCTAGGCGCGTAGGCTGTAATATATATATATATATATATATATATAATATATATATATATATATAATAATATATATCTATATATATATATATATATATATTATATAATATATATATATATAATATATATTATATATAATTTTATATATATATAAAATATATATAAATATATTTTATATATATATTTTTATATATATATATATATATATATATTTTTATAATATATTTAAAAAAAAAAAATATATATATTATATATATATAATATATATATATATATATATATATTATATATATATCAATGTTCTAAAAGAAAAAAAAAAAAAAAATATATATATTATAATATATTATATATATATATATATATATATATATATATAATATTGAAAATATGGTGAAAGAGAGAGATAGTTTATATGTATCAAAAAGATGCAAAAGTTTAGCTGCTCGTATGGCTAGTAGGAAGAATTTAAGTTACCTATAATGAATAGGTCTTGGGTTTGAATTCTATCTACGCACATTTTTTCTTATCAATTTTTTCTACATAAAAGGGGGAGAGGAGAGAGAGAGAGAGAGAGACCAGCCTCTATCTCTCTCCTCTCCTCTCCAGCTGTATTGCAGCAGCAGCACAACAGCGGTAGCGACAGCGGCAGGACGAGGCGGCTGCCAGGTAAAAATTAAAATAAATTCGATTTTTTTTGAAATTTTTGTCAGTCCCAGGGCAATTTTCGATAAAAAACTGAGAAAATGAAACGATTGTAAAAATAATTTTCTAGCAACACTTCAAAGAAGGTGCTTGACAGAGATCCTTGGAGGATTCTAGATAACGAAAATCTAAAAAGATTTTGTTATAGCAGCAAACGAAAGTAGTACTTCTAAAAAGAAATATCCAATCGAATTGCTAGCAACAGCATCGACGACAAGGGATGGATGGAAGAACAGCCTGCTGGGGTGAATGATCACCGTTGCTCAAAGCTTAATTCGTCCCACATGAACAGCTTCCAGGAACAAGCAAGTTCGACAGAGAACTTTGGAACACTCCGCTCTTCTGACTCTTAGGATGGTGCACGGACTTCCTGTGCAAAGTAACGCTAGTGCAACGCTTCTCTTCTCTCTCAAAGTCTGTGGAAATTCGTAAGAAAATCTAAACACTTGTTTTCCTTATCTATATGCAATGTGAGAGAGAAGAGACCTTATAGGCCTGCGCTGCAACTTTCCAGTTAGCAGAACGTTTAGGACGTGAGAAAACTGCTCCGAACATGCTATAACCGCTCAGATCATGCACAAACATGATCTGAGTCAACGGGTGCACAACGTGCGCCACTTACGCCACTTGTGCACCGTGCGCACAGCCACTTGCGCCACCTGCGCACTCTGTGCCAACCGTGCGCCAACAGGCAGCGCCTACTGGTGCGCCACTTGGCGCGCCTCTGGGCCGCGCAACTGGGTGCGCCACTTGGTCGTGCCAATTGGCCGCGCCATCTAGCAGCGCGATCGGCTGCTCAAGTGGCTCGCGCAACGAGCGCAACTTAAGTGCACTATGCGCCTAGCGACGATGCTGGCGTGCTAAGTACAAAGTGTACCAACAAAATGCCATATTACGCCTCATGAGCCCCCGAGTCCGAGTCGCTAAGCCCCTACGGGGCTTAGCTCCATTGGAAATTAATTCCCAAGAGCAAAAAAGCATGAATGCTTCATTGTTGATTTGGCCATTTTTTACTAGAAAAATACCTCTATATGGCACACCTATGTGCACCTCTACACCACTTGTGCACCTCTAAACAAGCATAGCTTATATATAGAGATACATTTCTTTTGTCCTAGCCGATATGGGACTAAAGTTTCCAATACAAAGGCCAAAATCCCAATAATCCCCATATATCTATATATAGGGTTTGAGTGTTCCCCACAGTAACTATCCATCATGCATTAGGAGAGATGTCACTGACGACTTGAATCTTTCCGTATGGGTCAAACAACATACTATAATACAAGAATGTATTAAGCCTTGAATTCTGCACCATAGCTGAAATTCTTTCCACTCATATAATGTGTTATATGTACTTCTGGCTGCACATTAAAGCCCTGTGCCAGCCTAGTTTCAGTGTATAATTTTGGGCATCTACAAGTTTACCCTCAAGAGATAGCCTGATATCTCTTTCATACACTATAGGTGAGTTCTTTGTTAAAGAGACATGGCATGAAGCACTTTGCGCTTCCCTTGCGGTGCTACGCCGCTATGACATGGACTAAAGCCAAGGCCTTACCCCGGACCGGGAACCATCGTAGTGTCATACTACTGTAGCATGAGGTCACCGCCTCTTTGTAGTATCATACTACCCAGCATGAAGCCTTAGGCTCCCTTGCGGTGTTATGCAACGACATGGCTTGCAAGGCCGAGGCTTTACCCATATTTGGGTACCTCATCGTGGGTCGTGCCACTGTAACATGAGAACTCCTCCCTTTGTAATGCTGACTATACCCCTCTTTAATTTCAACATACAACATTAGGATACCTTTCTATTTGCGATGCTACGCCGCTGTGACTTGGCTCGAAAGCCGAGGCATTATCCCTTTCGGAAACCTCATAGTAGAGTCACCCCACAGTAGCATGGATTTCACTCCTTGTAGTACTACGCTACCGCTTCCTGTAAAGCACACCAGGCATTCACTCTTCTTGAGAACTCATTAAGGCATTTAAGACAACCTTCCCACGGGATCTGTTTTTCACAAAAAATAACAGTAGACAACAGTGGTTGTAGGTCTGTAACCTCTCAATGCCCTATAGGACATGTAGCACCGTTTCTGATATTCTTCGGTTAATGGTCCTCCCATGAACCAAAACTAGATGCCTAGTAGATTTCCTTTTGAACTAATAACATAAAACTTTATGGTAGGAATACAATAACTCAATATCAGAATGCCTTCAAGTCCATTTTACTTGCTGTGTCATCGACCAGCTGGCGCTTGAGGCCCTTAGTGAACGGATCCGCCAGGTTTTCTTGACTTGAACATCAATCACTGCAATTACACCTCGCTTGATTAGATCGTGTAATGCCCTGTATTTCAACCGCACAGTCCTCTTCTTTCCGTTGAAAGGTCATTTGATGCCACCGCCGCAGTCGCCTGATTGTCGCAGTATATCGGTATTGCCGGTATTTGCGTCCAACCACTGGAAGGTTATATATGAGCTCCCGAAGCCATTCTGTTTTCTCCTGCGGTATCAAGTACAAAGAACTAGATTCCATGGATGACAGCGAGAGAATAGTCTGCTTCTTCAACTTTCACGATATAGCAGCTCCACCCATTATAAAATGAATCCACCTGTGGACCTCTCGCTCTCCACCTCTGAGCACCAACTGGCATCAATGAAGCCTTCCACTACGGCGGATCTCCGCTGAAGTGTAGTGCATATGTCTAAGTCTTCTTGAGATATCACATAACCCGTTTCACAGATTTCAGTGCCCAATGCCTAGGTTGCTCTTGAAATGACTCAACATTCCCACGGCAAAAGCTATGTCAGGCCTTGTGGTAGTAGTGCATACATAAAATCCCAATAACGCTTGCGTACTCCTGTTGTCTGACGCTTTCCCCTAAACTAGGCTTCAGCTTTAGACCACACCTGTAAGACGTATTGATCCCTGGAAGATCCCAATACCCGTAGCGTGTGATCATCTTCTCAATATAATGAGACTGTGACAGCGCTAGTCCAATGTCTGTCGATGATTTTGATCCCTAAGATCACATCAGCTTCTCCCAAGTCCTTCATACTGAACTTGCTCGAGATGAACTTCTTTGTCCCCGTGACACTTCCATATTCGTACCTAGGATCAGCATGTCGTCCACGTACAGACAAACGATTACACCTCTTCTATCAGCGAACTTTGTGTAAACACACTTGTCCGTTTCGTTGACCATGTAGCCATTTGACCTTATAACCTTGTCAAATTTCTCATGCCATATCTTGGGAGCTTGTTTAAGACCATACAAGGATTTTACCAACTTGCAGACTGTCTTTAAGACCCTTGACGACAAATCCCTCTGGCTTGCATGTATATCTCTTCGGTCAGCTCGCCATTTAGTAAAGAAGTTTTCACATCCATCTGAAGTATCACCATCTTATGTATCACTACGAGAGCAATCAATATTCTGATGGTGGTCATCCGGACTACTGGAGCATACGTATAAAAATAGTCGATCCCTTGCTTTCGAGAAACCTCTTGGCTACCAACCTAGACTTGAACTTGTCAATAGTTCTGTCTGTTCATCTTCTTCTTGAAGATCCATTTACATCCGATGGGTTTCGCTCCTTCATGAAGATCAACCAACACCCAAGTGTTATTTGAGGTGATAGAATCAATTTTGTTGTCAATCGCCTCCTTCCAGAAAATTGCGTCTCTGGTTTATCGCCTCATCATAGAAACGGATCTGCTTCCACATGATAGGTAAAAAAGTCATTTCTAAAGTCCTTCGTCCTCCTTACACGCTTAACTGACGGCTCAGCTAGTTCTGGTTCAACCGTTGTTCCAATAATAATATCTTCTTAGACTACTTCTTCATTGAAAACTTTAGTTTCTTGTGCATCCTCATTGTTCTTCGGAATATCCGCAAGAACAATATTCTTGTGCCTTGCAAATTTGTCTTCAAAATATTCTGCGTCGTGAGATTTAATGATATGATTTATCTCAATATCAAGAAATCTCTTAGCATCACTCTTCTCGGCATACCCCAAGAAGATCGTCTTTGTAGTCCTTGTCCCAAGCTTCTAAATCTTCAGATCTGGAAGCTTGACATATGCTAGACACCCCCACACTCGAATGACATTCAAGTTAGGTCTGACCTTGAACCAGAGTTTATGAGGAGTAATGTCTGAAGTTGCATGAGGCACCTTATTTAGAATAAAAGTGGTCGTCAATGCAGCTTCTCTCCAGTAGCACTTTGGAAGACCTGTAGTCAATGAAATTGAGTTAATCATTTCTGTCAACGTTCTGTTCTTCCTCTCTTATACTCCGTTTGATTGAGGAGAGTACGTGTAGAAGCATGAAAAAGAGGAATATTGCTTTTAATCCTACATCGAAAAGGAGAAGAAGAGAGGTCTCATTCTACTCTATATATAGAGCCCCTTTGCCTTCTTTGAAAAGGCCACCAAAAATTAAAAAAAGGAAAAGAAAAGGGAGCATGTTGTCCAGAGAGCCCGTTCGAGCCACAAAAAGTTGCAACAGTGATTTTTCTTCTTCTGGATCGGCTACAAGTTCTTCCCTTGCCATCGTGGCAAGGAAAAGTTGGGCTAGTGCAAAGAAGTCCAAGACAGCACAGGCCATGCGCCTCGAATGTGCTACGTCGACAGCAAATCAGAAGTATGCACTCAAAATCATGCGCGCTGCTGATGGTAAGTTGTGCAGAGTCGACTCGGGCGCATTTGTGCCAGAAACGAGTTGACTTTCAAAGTCCCTGTCCCGCTTGGGCGCATCTACTGCGTATCAAACCAAGTCTGGCTAGGCAACTACGATGTTTAGTCCATACGCCCACCTGGGTGATGCATATGAAGTGGATTCAAGTTGCAATACGTGCTGCTCTCCTACTTATGATCTGGGTGCATGTCATGTGCTGGAACTGGATCAAGGAGCTGCAACATTCACATAACCATCCCGGTGCCTGGCCTTGCCATGTGCCTGAAGGAGGTGTAAATATGAAACTCTTCCCTTACGACTTATGCAGTATGATCCCTCACAGACGTAGATCAGGAGAGACGAACACCATGCACAACTCGTCCCTCACGAAACATACTTGTGCTACAGTCGCCATCAACTGTTGTTGTCGTAAAATAGTGGCCCCACTACCAAGACAGTTTGTGTTCCAGCGATCGCAACCTACTGCACCTGTCCGACATTATCTCAGAAATATGATGTCAATTGAAGACTTTGTAACAACCTACACTCAACTAGGCGTATCACTCTGACGTCTCAGCTAGGCGCATCGTCTCAACCTGGCGTATTGCTCTGCCAGCGCATCACTCTGCCCCGTCAGAGCGAATCACTTCATCATCAACGCACAGGCGCATTTGCCAGCTTGGGGCTCTTCCATTACAATGAGGCTTGGGCACATCAACCCAAATCATGCATTCAACTTGACACTCAATGTCATCTCGTAGAAGAATACTGCCAGCAAGGGGTTCAAACATATCAACTCGGCACATCTCAATCTTCTGAAGTAGTTCATCGTCAAAGCTTCTTTGAATGAGGAGATCGGCAACCCACAATGCAACGTCTCGCCAAGGAGGAGGACTGACTGAGTTTATCTCTATTCGAGAAAAAAAGTGAAACGAGAAATAAACTTCTCTTCACACTGCTATTTATAGGCCGGACAGATCAAACCCATGCGCCAATTGGCAGTCTCTCCGAATTCAGTACAATAAATTTGCATTAATGCCAATGAATCTGCCTCTTTGAATTCAGCTAAGTCAAAGCAGCCATTAACGCCTCGAAGAACTCAACAGGCAGGCAAAAGAGGATACGACACATGGCAGATGTGCCGTCGACATCACGTGCCCCTATTAATGCGCCCAATGGGACATGAGCCCATGCGCCCAGATTGGCACTAACCAATGCAACCCTCTACATCAAACATTTAATGCTAAATGACAAAGGCGGCAACATATTCTAAGAGCCGTACAATTAGCAGCCCTTTACAGAAAATGAAGCACCGATGATGTCAGCACCATCATTACACTATGGGTCGACAACAATGGCCATGTGGCGGATCGATCATTCGTATGCACCTCGTGGCCATGCGCCCAGAAGATGACATGCGCTCCAGTAGACATACGTCCCCTCAGCTCACTTCTGATCTCAAGCAACAAAAGATGAAGCTCTGCATGTGCCTCAAAGGCCATGCGCCTAGACTTGCTCATTGCTCCTAAAAATTATGAGATCAAGTCGCCTCCCCTGCGCCTGATTCTTGGCGCACCCTGATGCGAAGCTCTGTATGTACCTCAAAATCCATGCGCCCAGACTCGTCTATGATGCCTAAAACTCATAGACTAAGTCGCCTCCATGCGTCCGATTCTAGGCGCATCTCGACAGATCACTCTCCTCTAAAACCGAGATCTTTGAGCCACAGCCATACGCCACGCATCCTTTGACTCAGTTCTATTCAAAGAATGGGTGCTAACCACCCAAGATCTCAGCAACTGCCACATGTCAGCTCCTCTGCAGCCCGACGAAGCAGTTCGAGCAGATTTTACTACAACTCGGGGCGCATCATCCATGCACCCCCGCCAGCATCAGCCACGTGGCATTCCCACGCCCAGGCGCATCCGACATATGTGCGCATGAGCAGCCAGCCTGCTATCTATAAATAGAAGGATCACTCCTTCATGACACACATACAGACAGAGAGAGAGATATATACAGACAGACTGTTATATCCACATACAGAGGCCAGAAGAGACACTTAACGTCCACTTCTCCTTGCAACGCTCCGGCATCCAGAGCAACCCAGAGAGAGTACGAGATCGTCATCAGATCGTCAATGGAGTCAATATATTACCACTCGCTCCATCGGTACCATACCCAGATGAAAACAAAAGTGTACTCCTAGGACTATGTCTAAGTCCTATATTATACTCTATTTTGTTTGTAATTAAAAACATCAACCAAAGAGTTTTAATGGCAAATAGTACGGAGGCGTAGTCTCATTGATAATTCCATTTTCTTTGTAGAATGATGCAAATTCATGTGACCTGTACTCTCCACCTCGATCAATTCTTATTCTCTTGAGTTGTTGTCCAGTCTGTCGCTCAGCTTCGGCCCTGAACTCCTTGAACTTCTTGAATGCTTCGTATTTCGTCTTCAGCAAGTAGACGAACACATATTTTGAGAAGTCATCGATGAAGGTTATGAAATACTTTATCCCGACCTTTGTAGAGAATTGTTTGAACTCACAGATATCGGAGTGTACCGACTCCAGAAGATCTGTACTTCGATTAACCCAAGGAAAATGTTTCCTTGTGATCTTCGTTTGAGCACAAACTTCACATTTCTCTATCTTATCCCCATACTTGGAGATAAGTCCTAGACTAGACATTTTGTTAATTCGTTTACAATAAACATGTCCTAGTCTATTATGTCATAACTCAAGAGTATAAGCAGAAGGAGTAATTACATTAATTACATTGGACTGATTTATAAGCTGAATTTTGAACATTCCTTAAAAGCGTTTCCCGAATATGTTCCCTTAATAGACATCACCATCTGGCCAGCATTGATGTCCATCCTGAGGCCTGCGTTGCAGAGTAGGCCTCCCGAGATCAGGTTCTTTACGATAGCAGGTACATGCTTCACACCTTGAAGCGTCAGAGACTTCCCCAAAGTCAGCTTCAAAACCACCGTCCCGATTGTAACTCCACCTCCCTATTTTGGAAAATAAATTTGATTTTTATATTGATGGTTAATTTACAAATAATAAGTTTTTGGTTTTAAAATGGTGATTTATATTTTGGCGGGATAAATTAGGAGCAATTTCAAATTTGAAAAGTTGTTACAACCAATTTAGTGGTCCCCTTATTTTTTTAAAATTTTAACTAATTTTTAACAATTTTTGTAATTAGTGAAAAGGGGAGGGGGTTTTCTGAAAGTTTTCTTTAACAATAGGACTTATGCAAAATGTTTCAAAGCGGGAGGGAAGGGTTTTGTGCAAAATTGCATTTATTATCTTTAACTCACTGAGGAAAGAGAAGAGCAGCTGGCTTATTCCTCTCGATTTTTCCCGGGAAAGAACTCCTTCCCCAAATTGGGTGGCCAAACCCTAATTCTTTCTGACCTAACTTCTCTCTGGCCGGTGGCGATGGTCACGACGGTGACTTGTGCGCCAACCAACAAGAGAGCCATCAACCCCGGCGACCACTATGGCGAGCGGCAATGACAGCGGGTAATTTCTCGGCGAGTGCATCCTCGACAGTCTTGGCGGCCATGGCGACGGCCGTGCGAGCTCATCTCCGACGGTGCACCGACTCTCCAGCGACGTACGGCGGTGTAGTTCTCGACAACATCGACGGCGACGACTCCGGTGACAACGACGGCACGGTTCACTTCTTCGACCGGCGATTTCATCTCAACGGCTCTGTTCCAGCGGCAATTTCGGTGATCGCGATCTTCTTGGTGGATAGTTCGATCTTGTAGTGACGTCCAATATGCACCACTAGAGTGAGTATTCTTCGATCATTCTTCATGAATCTGCCCTTTTCTGATTTATGATTCGATTTGTACAATCGATTGTACTCAGGGTTAGGTCAAGAACAGTCCGCTCAAATTCCTTCACTAGTGGTTCATCCTAGGAGAATCAGCAATCGGTCATCACTCTTAATCCGGGTCAGATCCAATTTCGGATTGAGGGACGGGTGATCGTGAACACCAATTAGGTATTCCTAAATTCTAAGGTTCTTCCAGAGTCCTTTGGATTTGATGGTTTATATTCTAATTTGCTTCTTCGAATGACCATTCGGAAATGTTTTTTATTAAAATTGCAGTAGTACTAGAGTCGAGAATTGTGTCAGAATCTTGAGCTTGTGTTCTCCATTGGAGTAAAATTCATACAGGTAAATTCTTCTCTTCTGATTACGTGTCTTAAGATTTACTTCAAAATCGAATTTGAGTGGATGATTATCCGTGTCCAGTTGCGTTCATCTCTGGTGTGTGTTTATGTTCAGGATTCGGGGAGTCTGAGTTAATTTACGTTCAGTCGGGTTGTATCAGCATGTGGTGTGTGTCCGGGTGGTGTATGGTGTGCGTATCCATGAGCTGTTGTGTCCAGCTGTATCATGTCCATCGATGGGGTCATTGTGTAGGAGATCGACCGGAATAGGAATAACCATGGGCAGGACTTTCTTAATTTGATTTGATATCATTCAGTTTGTATTAATTGCTATTTTAAACCTACTATCATTTGATTGTATAATTCACTATTCGAATTTAATTGTCTGTATAATTCCTGAGTTCCTGAGGTTATGTAACTTAGTTGACTTCTAAGTTGGGGTTGGAGAGCAGTATTTGTTGGAGTCTAGGTTATGCTGAATGCAGGTTTTGATTTGGCAATTTTCTGTCAATTCGTATCTAATACTAGTTATATTCGATACAAGTTGGTATTCATGTGTTGTGTTGGTTAAGGAGATAGCAGCTTCCGAGTTCGGTTTTGGCAAAGCTAGCAATAGGTTCGAGTGTCCAATATGTTGATGTCGCATATATGTCCATGTATTCTCTGAAGTGGTGTCGCACAAGCACTGGACAGAAGTTGGCAGGGTCTTGATCAAGCGGGAAATTCAAATGGTCTTTTGGTTTATGTCATAGTGTGTATTTAATACTAGTAGTGATTTGTTCTCACCAAAATATAATGGGAGGAGTAATATCATTAGTAATACTGAGTTAAATTTGATGCAATCGGATCAAACATCTGAAACCAGGGTAACACTCTCACTGATACCTCATTTCAGTAAGATATTGGATCGATTTCTAAACAAAAGAGATCCCATACCTTACTGAAATCAGGTATCATTGTAAGGTTTTTCCATAAGCAGTTTGTGTACTCATTTGCAATGTTTTCTCTAAAGCATCAACTGTTAGTTGGCAAACTTTGATTTCTTATGAGTAACTTTAGACAAAACTTAACTGAAAGATTGTTAAACCAACTGATTTTACTTTTGACCATTAGTAGATGGGAACCTGAGTTTAAGAAAAGATGAAATCTCTGTCAGTTGGGTGCTTGTAGCAGCAAGCCTAATGATCAAATTAGTATCAGTATTATTATTTTGCCTTTACACTTGCTTCAGTTGGTTGTCCTTCGATTTTGATGATTTAAATTACTTTAGTCAGGAATAGGACTGTTAAACCCAGCCTTCATGAAATCTGTTTTCTTTTAACTTTTAGTTGCATAATTTTGGAAGTAATGCTATAGCCGGGATAAGGTATTGGTTGCATGGTGAGGGTAGGTAAAGTGAAGTTCAATGTTCATAAGTAGTTGGTTGCTTCTAAGAAAAATCTTAGGATGCTACTCTTCACCCTAGGAACCTGTCATTTGGGTGTTGTTATGTCACTTTGATATAACATGCATATAGCGACTTGTAATTATATTTGTTAGGAAAGTGGTATTCTGGTATTACATTATAGTTATTAAATTAATGGTAGTTTATAGATTGTCCTAGGAATAATTGTAGATAAGTAAAAGTGTTAAAAATAGAAATGGATATAAATTAACCAACTTGTACCTACTAAAACAGGAGGACATCCAGCTCTATTCATTTCCCTTGATCACCCGGAGCAAGGCAAGTACATTCTATGGTCTTATACATTTTATTATATCATGTGCTTCCTTGATTGACACACTGTGACACGACATATTTTTCTGGTGCTCATGTTCCTTGTTCTTATTACTTGTACCTGGGGAGGGAAAATATACTATTTATGCGACCAAACCCAAGAATTAACTCAGGTGTGTTTAGCTTAGACCCCACATCGTGCACGCGGGTACTAAGCCGTACCATTCATGTGCTTTCATGTGCTTCATGTGCTTTCATGTGCTTACCCCTAGCCGGTCACATACTTAGTTATATTTCAAATATTGTACACACATGTTCAGGAGATATATCATGTGCTTAGTTCCTGTGATTCCTGAGATACCATGTTCTTTCATGTTCTTACACACCATGTTCTTACATACCATGTTCTTTCATGTACTTATACACCATGTTCCTTCTTGTGCTTTACATACCATGTTCCCTTGTACTTTTATATCATGATGTCTTGTTCATTATCTAGAACTGTACTTTGCTCCGCTCCTGACTGGATAAGTTGCAGGTATGCTTGCAGGATATCATTCTACCATATGGGCCAGAGCCCGGGATATTAGTTGAGCAGGATGGGTCATGACTTAGCTTGAGGTTTCAGGTCTAGACTGTTAGCTTTACTTTTAGATTTGATTTAGAATTCATAGTACATTTCATTCTTGATGACTCGTCCCTAGTGTGGACTCGCAGGTGTGGACCAATAACTACTAACCCTCGTCCCTAATATGGACTCGCAGGTTAGCTTAACTACTAACCCTCGCCCATAATGTGGACTCGCAGGTTAGCATCAAGATTTCAAGACACGAAGGTAAAAGCAGTTAAGTTCATGACTCACGATACGACTCAATCAAGGCTCAAAGAACACATCCAATAAGATACAAGCTAACTGTGAACACGGTCTATATAGCAACGATACAAGTATATAAACAGGATATGAAAGGTACATGGCAAAATATGAGAAAACTGGATAATAATAAAGACAGTACATGTAAATAAAGCTATGTAGAAAGGCAAGGTATACTTGCATGTGGTCTCGATTGCTGGTATGGTTTACAATCTGTATTGTTGTCCAAGTAACCTGCTTTATGAGTTTACAGTGTCAATAAGGTAATAAAATAAATTAGCAAACTATCTACTTTCTAGTTAGATTTTCTAGACCATTTCCTATTTCTATTTGTACCTTAGGCAGGTAAGCCATTCTGGTTTTCCTATCCAATAGGTGAGCTAATCTTATATTCATACCTGTGAAGTCGTTTGTAGACCTTATTATCTATGTATGTAATCCTCCATGCTTTTGAGATCTATATGATACACTATATACAGCCAGTCCTTACTCACTCTAGTCCTCTTACTGTTCTTAGTAGCTCTAATTCCTGGTTCACTTAACCCTATGCTATCAAGACTCAAACCAATCTACATTACCTACTCTCACTAATACCCACCTGCTAACTGTTTACTCCCATTATTCTTTCCTTGTTATATATACTATAATCCACATATACCTATGTGCAGAGTTGTGGATACCCCTCTCGACCATTACGAGTCTTGGGTTTGTATAGCAGTCCATGCCACAGAAACTAATACCCCCATATGAACTGTCACATGTATGCAACTGATACAAAGCCAGATTCAGAGGCTATCTGCCTAACTGATACCTACTCTATTTTTCTGTAATTCATCAAGACACACATACACTCAATCGTTTACTCTTACACACGCACTCCATGTAAAAGCTTTACAAAGCAGTGTCTAACACTCCTTAGATAGACCCTTTGTTTATTGACCACACTATTTGTTGCCCTATTCCGTTAAGGTTTGCCTACACTGGTATCTACCCTGTTATATATCTTGGACCCTGCAATCAGGTCCTGCCCCCTATTTATTCATATTGCTTCAGTCACCAGCTGTTCAAGCCCAGTATTGTCAATCTATACTTGCTTGTGTATGTGTTTGTTATGGGGGAGTTCTTTATAACTAAGTAGTACTGCAATATATCCAAATTGGAATATCGTCTTCCCTCCTACCAAAAAGTTATATCCTCTATAAGCATCATCCCTGCATTCCCTATTACACACATGGGTAATCCCAGTCATCTGAACTCTGTATACATTGGTATCCTGCTCCAACAAACTGAGACACTATTGATACAGTTTTTCTGATACCAATTCTATAAGGTACTCTTTTAATGTATGAGGATACAGTCTCAGTATACAGGACTCGTACACTGTTGTTACAGATATCCCAATATCTTATCATATGTTATATGCATGGACGGATACATCAACATATCCATACCATTTTCTCTCCCCAACTAGCCACTGGCACGCATGGGTACTGCCTACCCCTTGTCACTCCATGTTGTACACTATATGCAACTGATCTATCGGGGTGTACTCGATCACTCTACTTAGAGCCCAACTCCCTACCTATTTTCATGGCCTTATACTTCCTATTATCAATTTATACCCATGTGTCTGTGTGTTGCTACAATAAGCCTACTGTCTATACACATTAATTATCTTAATGCCCTTATTGCCATCAACAGACCCTATGTGATGTTGTTTAACATACGTTCATATGCCCAAAGACTCTACAACCAAGTCGAACTAAATACACCATTGTTCTGATACCCGTTACATGTATCTACACGGTCAGATGGCTATATAAGTAGACTGAAACCATCCTATAACTTAGTTATTGATACTTCTGCATCTATAGTTCACATGGACCTGACTTATCTGATATGAACGACACCCCCCATTAGGCCTTTGATACAAGGCACAGCCTGATATACACTACAATCTAGTGCAGGTGTAACTGATACATGATTTTACAATTGACACTTCAAAGCCTCCTTTGATCAGTCTATCCTTCGCCCCTTGACCCTGTGTGTGCGTATCCCAAACTAATATGCAAGAACTCATTGCAGGACCGTCTACCTACACCTATACCCCTTGTACTTGTTTCTAGTTCCCAGGGTCAAGGATTCTGCAAATCCTCATCTACTTAGACATTAATTCAAACACCTTATGCTTATAATTAATAACTGTAATTAGAAGTCAGGTTTGTACCTCTTGAGTTGATCGTTGCTCTCGATTAACTTTTTCTGACTTCTCCTCGATTGTCTTTGCAAATAGAACCCCTAGGGTTTCGATGATTAAAAAAATAGAGGACGACTGCTTCTCTCCAAGTATATATATATATATATATATATATATATATATATATATATATATATATATATATATATATATATATATATATATGAGAGGTTTAGATAGGATTGAGTCAATTCAAATCGGATTTGAATTGCTCAAGGATGAGGCTTGGATGGGGATGGGGATGGGTTCGGTTTGAACTGTTGTTCCTATCTGCAGGAGTTTAAATCTAAGAGGGGTCGGTCAGTAGTAGGGGAGGATTTGAATTAAGGAGATTTCACTCAAGTCCCTGCCAAAACCCTATATTCCCAATGGGTCCCTGTCATTATGTATATATCCTTTTTGGACCTTCTATTGATATTTCAATTAAACCATGTAAAACACAACAATTATATGAGACAAAAGTAATGAATAAGTAGAAGAAAAAAATATGAGGATAAAATTTGGTCAAGGGGTTGACAACTCTACCCTCCTTAAATAAATTTCGTCCTCAAAATTTAAGGAGCCGGTCTACTAGAAAGAATAATTTAACAGTTTGCCATATAATTATTGTGAATCCTTGCAAGTCAAAATCAAACATAATACTCCTCAATAATGTTACTACTATAATCTACTGAAAATTATTGCCATTCGCTCCGTGTGGTGTCGCCGCATCTTTCGCGTTCATGGCAAAGGCTCGCCCTCCTCCTGCGGTTGGTAGTGGTGGGGCACTTGCGTTCTTCTTCGGACAATTGCGAGACAAGTGTTGGTTGGATCCACAAGTCCAACACAAGCCTAATCTGCTGCGACAATTTTCTTGAGTGTGGCCTTTCTTCGAGCAATGCTGGCAGATGGGAATGTCTTGGACTTGGCGTGGGGATGCTTGTGGTTGCTACTGAAGCTGCTGTGCTGGTGTCTTCCCTGGAATATTGGGATGTTTTATCGGTGCTGCTTGGTTGCTGCCTCCTCCGAGTGCATCTCGATTCCTCTTCGGCTTGTGACTCAACTCCTCTTCTACAGCTTGGACGACTTCTAGAATCTCCTCGTAAGTGGCGGCTCGACTGGTGGCGATGGCTAAGCGAATCTCGTGTGACAGTCCCTTCCTAAATCGTCGTACTTTGTCTTCAGGGGTGCTGACCAAGTTCTCCGCAAAGCGGCTGAGGCGAGAAAACTCCGATGTGTACTCGTCGACAGTGTGGTTGTCCTGTTCTAGGTGCTCGAACTGACTCACCAACGCCTCCCGTGCTACGTATGGGTAGAATTTCTTCTTGAACAGTCGCTTGAACTCCTCCCAAGTCACGTCTGGAGCAAAAAATTGGGATTCGCCTTAGTACCACGTCCGTGCGATGTCGAAAAGCTGTCCACTGACTGACTCTATCTTCAGATCTTCGGGGACTCGGGCCATCTTCAGATACCTCTCTACGTTCTCCAGTCATTCATCAGCGTAGACGATCCCTTCTGTCCCATGGAACAGCATAGGCCTAAAGTCCATGAAGTGCTTGGGATTTCCCGGATGCTGTCGCGGAGCATATCAAATCTGAAGAACCTCTCTCAAAGTCTCGTGAAACATGTTGGCCTGCTGCTGGATGATCCCGAGGAGTGTGACATTGTCCCGTGCTGGGGGCGGAGGCAGAACATGTGCTGGATACATCGTCGGCGGTGGGTGCATGGAAAAAGCTGGATACATCACTGGTGCAGGGTGCATGGCTGGTACTGGATGTGGAACATGTGCTAGATGCGGGGCTTGTACTGGTGGTAGAACAGATGCTGGTGGCAGACCGGGTGCTGGTGGTGGAGTCTGTGGAGGAAACTGTGGAGGCGGTGGAATATCGCCTCTGCGGAATCTCGAGTGTTGCGGTTGATTGCCCATATGAGTGAGCTGGCCTTCTTGTGTCGGTGGTGTCATATACGTAAAAAAGCTTCCTGTAGCCGGTAGAGTATTCTGTACAATATTGTTCCTGTCTTGAGAGTCCATCTTAGCTGAAACAAAGAAAACACTTTAGCCGTTGAAGAGATTTTCAAACAGGATGCAAATCAAGGATTCAATAAAATCAAGGATTAAGGATTAACAAGGAGTCAAGACATGTGGATGAGATTCTACGTGTCTAATCCTATTCGCAGGCTCACGACGGCACAGTGACGTAACCAAAGTGATTAACGTAGACCTGCATGGGACACCAAAAAACTTGTCACGACCCGCACCCGCTTTTCGGATACGAAGCATGTCCAAGTCCAGCCTACGCCGCAGTGTCGGCGGTAGAACGATGTCTATACTCACAAGTCACTGAATCTATAATCACGAAAAATCTATATCTCATCCACAGAATAATCAAGACACAATCAAGATCAATGAATATCCATAAAACTAAGCAATGATGAATATAAACTGAATGTATCCAAAATTAATGTCACGTCCGGTGGACACAAATCCACTACCACTAGATGGAAAAATAGAGAAATACATGAAATGAACCAACTGAGTACAACCTGCTAACCAAGTAACCACGACTGCAAAGCTCCGCGAACTAGTGCTGCCTCAACCTGCTCAACTGCTCATGTCTCAAACTCGGCTAAACCTGAAGAGATCATCAGGTCCTCAGAGGACTAGCAAGATACATAAAAATGAGCCTTTCTAACAGTTTATTATGCATGGGAAATAATATATAATAAACAAGTAGAACTGAGCAATAAAATAAAACACGAATCTATACACTGTCTACACATAAATGAACCGCTAAACAAGGACTAGAGAACTCATGTCAAGATGTCAACGGATGACCAGATCGAATACTCAAACCTTCGTCCCTAGTGTGGACTCGCAGGTTTGAACTACTAATCCTCGTCCCTAGTGTGGACTCGCAGATTAGCATCACCCTGCCCCTATTGTGGACTCGCAGCTGTAAGCCATATACTACTAACCCTCATCCCTAGTGTGGACTCGCAAGTTAGCATCACCCTCGTCCCTAGTGTGGACTCGCAGGTGTGGACCAATAACTACTAACCCTCGTCCCTAATGTGGACTCGCAGGTTAGCTTAACTACTAACCCTCGCCCCTAATGTGGACTCGCAGGTTAGCATCAAGATTTCAAGACACGGAGGTAAAAGCAGTTCAGTTCACGACTCACGACACGACTTGATCAAGGCTCAAAGAACACACCCAATAAGATATAAGCTAACTGTGAACACGGTCTATATAGCAATGATACAAGTATATAAACAGGATATGAAAGGTACATGGCAAAATATGAGAAAACTGGATAATAATAAAGACAGTGCATGTAAATAAAGCTGTGTAGAAAGGCAAGGTATACTTGCCTGTGGTCTCGATTGCTGGTATGGTTTACAATCCGTATTGTTGTCCAAGTAACCTGTTTTATGAGTTTACAGTGTCAATAAGGTAATAAAATAAATTAGCAAACTATCTACTTTCTAGTTAGATTTTCTAGACCATTGCCTATTTCTATTTGTACCTTAGACAGGTAAGCCATTCTGGTTTTCCTATCCAATGGGTGAGCTAATCTTATATTCATACCCGTGAAGTCGTTTGTAGACCTTATTATCTATGTATATAATCCTCCATGCTTTTGAGATCTATATGATACACTACATACAACCAGTCCTTACTCACTCTAGTCCTCTTATTGTTCTTAGTAGCTCTAATTCCTGGTTCACTTAACCCTATGCTATCAAGACTCAAACCAATCTACATTACCTACTCTCACTAATACCTACCTGCTAACTGTCTACTGCCATTATTCTTTCCTTGTTATATATACTATAATCCACTTATACCTATGTACAGAGTTGTGGATACCCCTCTCGACCATTACGAGTCTTGGGTTTGCATAGCAGTCCATGCCACAGAAACTAATACCCCCATGTGAACTGTCACATGTATGCAACTGATACAAAGCCTGATTCAGAGGCTATCTGCCTAACTGATACCTACTCTGTTTTCCTGTAATTCATCAAGACACACATACACTCAATCGTTTACTCTTATATACACACTCCATGTAAAAGCTTTACAAAGCAGTGTCTAACACTCCTTAGATAGACCCTCTGTTTATTGACCACACTATTTGTTGCCCTATTCCATTAAGGTTTGCCTACACTGGTATCTATCCTGTTATATATCTTGGACCCTGCAATCAGGTCCTGCCCCCTATTTATTCATATTGCTTCAGTCACCAGCTGTTCAAGCCCAATATTGTCAATCTATACTTGCTTGTGTATGTGTTTGTTATGGGGGAGTTCTTTATAACTAAGTAGTACTACAATATATCCAAATTGGAATATCGTCTTCCCTCCTACCAACATGCTATATCCTCTATAGGCATCATCCCTGTATTCCCTATTACACACATGGGTAATCCCAGTCATCTGAACTCTATACACACTAGTATCCTGCTCCAACAAACTGAGACACTATTGATACAGTTTTTCTGATAGCAATTCTGTAAGGTACTCTTTTAATGTATGATGATACGATCTCAGTATACAGGACTCATACACTGTTGTTACAGATATCCCAATATCTTATCATATGTTATATGCATGGACGGATACATCAACATATCCATACCATTTCCCCTCCTCCAACTAGTCACTGGCACGCATGGGTACTGCCCACCCCTTGTTACTCCATGTTGTACACTATATGCAACTGATCTATCGGGGTGTACTCGATCACTCTACTTAGAGCCCAACTCCCTACTTATTTTCATGGCCTTATACTTCCTATTATCAATTTATACCCATGTGTCTGTGTGTTGCTACAATAAGCCTACTGTCTATACACATTACTTATCTTAATGCCCTCATTGCCATCAACAGGCCATATGCATGTGATGTTGTTTAACATACGTTCGTATGCCCAAAGACTCTACAACCAAGTCGAACTAAATACACCTCTGTTCTGATACCCGTTACATGTATCTATACGGTCAAATGGCTATATAAGTAGACTGAAACCATCCTATAACTTAGTTATTGATACTTCTGCATCTATAGTTCACATGGACCTGACTTATCTGATATGAACGACACCCCCCATTAGGCCTTTGATACAAGGCATAGCCTGATATACACTACAATCTAGTGCAGGTGTAACTGATACATGATTTTACAATTGACACTTCAAAGCCTCCTTTGATCAGTCTATCCTTCGCCCCTTGACCTTGTGTGTGCGTATCCCAAACTAATATACAAGAACTCATTGCAGGACCGTCTACCTACACCTATACCCCTTGTACTTGTTTCTAGTTCCCAGGGTCAAGGATTCTGCAAATCCTCATCTACTTAGACATAAATTCAAACACCTTATGCTTATAATTAATAACTGTAATTAGAAGTCAGGTTTGTACCTCTTGAGTTGATCGTTGCTCTCGATTAACTTTTCCTGACTTCTCCTCGATTGTCTTTGCAAATAGAACCCCTAGGGTTTCGATGATTAAAAAAATAGAGGACGACTGCTTCTCTCCAAGTATATATATATAAGAGGTTTAGATAGGATTGAGTCAATTCAAATTGGATTTGAATTACTCAAGGATGAGGCTTGGATGGGGATGGGTTCGGTTTGAACTGCTGTTTCTATCTGCAGGAGTTTAAATCTAAAAGGGGTCGGTCAGTAGCAGGGGAGGATTTGAATTAAGGAGATTTTACTCAAGTCCCTGCCAAAACCCTATATTCCCAATGGGTCCCTGTCATTATATATATATCCTTTTTGGACCTTCTATTGATATTTCAATTAAACCATGTAAAACACAACAATTATATGAGACAAAAGTAATGAATAAGTAGAAGAAAAAAATATGAGGATAAAATTTGGTCAAGGGGTTGACAACTCTACCGCCCTTAAACAAATTTCGTCCTCGAAATTTAAGGAGCCGGGCTACTAGAAAGAATAATTTAACAGTTTGCCATAGAATTATTGTGAATCCTTGTAAGTCAAAATCAAACATAATACTCCTCAATAATGCTACTACTATAATCTACTGAAAATTTTTGCCATTCGCTCCGTGTGGTGTTGCCACATCTTCCGCGTTCATGGCAAAGGTCGCCCTCCTCCTGCGGTTGGTAGTGGTGGGGCACTTGCGTTCTTCTTCAGATAATTGTGAGACAAGTGTTGGTTGGATCCACAAGTCCAATACAAGCCTAATCTGCTGCGACAATTTTCTTGAGTGTGGCCTTTCTTCGAGCAATGCTAGCAGATGGGAATGTCTTGGACTTGGCGTGGGGCTGCTTGTGGTTGCTACTGAAGCTGCTGTGGTGGTGTCTTCCCTGAAATGTTGGGGCATTTTGCCGGTGCTGCTTGGTTGCTGCCTCCTCCGAGTGCGTCTCGATTCCTCTTCGGCTTGTGACTCAACTCCTCTTCTACAGCTTGGGCGACTTCTAGAATCTCTCCGTAAGTGGCGGCTCGACCGGTGGCGATGGCTAAGCGAATCCCGTGTGACAGTCCCTTCCTGAACTGTCGTGCTTTGTCTTCAGGGGTGCTGACCAAGTTCTCTGCGAAGCGGCTGAGGCAAGAAAACTCCGATGTGTACTCATCGACAGTGTGGTTGCCCTGCTCTAGGTGCTCGAACTGGCTCACCAACGCCTCCCGTGCTACGTATGTGTAGAATTTTTTCTTGAACAATCGCTTGAACTCCTCCCAAGTCACGTCTGGAGCACAAAATCGGGGTTCGCCTTGGTACCACGTCCGTATGATGTCGAAAAGTTGTCCACTGACTGACTCTATCTTTAGATCTTCTGGGACTCGGGCCATCTTCAGATACCTCTCCACGTTCTCCAGCCACTCATCAGCGTAGACGATCCCCTTTGTCCCATGGAACGACATGGGCCTAAAGTCCATGAAGTGCTTGGGATTCCCCGGACGCTGCCGCGGAGCATCTCGAATCTGAAGAACCTCTCTCAAAGTGTCGTAAAACATGTTGGCCTGCTGCTGGATGATCCCGAGGAGTGTGACATTGTCCCGTGCTGGGGACGAAGGCAGAACATGTGCGGGATACATCGTCGACAGTGGGTGCATGGAAAAAGCAGGATACATTACTGGTACGGGGTGCATGGCTGGTACTGGATGTGGAACATGTGCTGGATACGGGGCTTGTGCTGGTGGTGGAACACATACTGGTGGCAGACCGGGTGCCGATGGTAGAGTCTGTGGAGAAAACTGTGGAGACGGTAGAATATCGCCTCTGCGGAATCTCGAGTGTTGCGGTTGATTGCCCATATGAGTGAGCTGGCCTTCTTGTGTCGGTGGAGTCATATACGTGAAAAAGCCTCCTGTAGCCGGTAGAGTATTCTGTGCAGCATTGTTCCTGTCTTGAGAGTCCATCTTAGCTGAAACAAAGAAAACACTTTAGCCGTTGAAGAGATTTTCAAACAGGATGCAAATCAAGGATTCAATAAAATCAAGGATTAAGGATTAACAAGGAGTCAAGACATGTGGATGAGATTCTACGTGTCTAATCCTATTCGCAGGCTCACGATGGCACAGTGATGTAACCAAAGTGATTAACGTAGACCTGCATGGGATACCAAAAAAACTTGTCACGACCCGCACCCATTTTTCGGATACGAAGCGTGTCGAAGCCCAGCCTACGTCGCAGTTTTGGCGGTAGAACACTGTCTATACTCACAAGTCACTGAATCTATAATCACAAAAAATCTATATCTCATCCACAGAATAATCAAGACACAATCAAGATCAATGAATATCCATGAAACTAAGCAATGATGAATATAAACTGAATGTATCCAAAATCAATGTCACGTCCGGTGGACACAAATCCACTACCAGTAGACGGAAAAATAGAGAAATACATGAAATGAACTAACTGAGTACAACCTGCTAACCAAGTAACCACGACTGCAAAGCTCCGCGAACTGGTGCT
Organism: Iris pallida; assembly: GCA_029216955.1. NCBI lineage: Eukaryota > Viridiplantae > Streptophyta > Magnoliopsida > Asparagales > Iridaceae > Iris > Iris pallida. The sequence goes on along the minus strand of JANAVB010016156.1, from coordinate 1,187 downwards.
GACTCAACCTGTTCAACTGCTCCTGTCTCAAACTCGGCTAAACCTGAAGAGATCATCAGGTCCTCAGAGGACTAGCAAGATACATAAAAACGAGCCTTTCTAACAGTTTATTATGCATAGGAAATAATACAGAATAAACAAGTAGAACTGAGCAATAAAATAAAACACGAATCTATACACTGTCTACATATAAATGAACCGCTGAACAAGGACTAGAGAACTCATGTCAAGATGTCAACGGATGACCAGATCGAATACTCAAACCCTCGTCCCTAGTGTGGACTTGCAGGTTTGAACTACTAATCCTCGTCCCTAGTGTGGACTCGCAGATTAGCATCACCCTCGCCCCTATTGTGGACTCGCAGGTGTAAGCCATATACTACTAACCCTCGTCCCTAGTGTGGACTCGCAAGTTAGCATCATCCTCGTCCCTAGTGTGGACTCGCAGGTGTAGACCAATAACTACTAACCCTCGTCCCTAATGTGGACTCGCAGGTTAGCTTAACTACTAACCCTCACCCCTAATATGGACTCGCAGGTTAGCATCAAGATTTCAAGACACGGAGGTAAAAGCAGTTCAGTTCACGACTCACGACACGACTCGATCAAGGCTCAAAGAACACATCCAATAAGATACAAGCTAACTGTGAACACGGTCTATATAGCAATAATACAAGTATATAAACAGATATGAAAGGTACATGGCAAAATATGAGAAAACTGGATAATAATAAAGACAGTGCATGTAAATAAAGCTGTGTAGAAAGGCAAGGTATACTTGCCTGTGGTATCGATTGCTGGTATGGTTTACAATCCGTATTGTTGTCCAAGTAACCATTTTATGAGTTTACAGTGTCAATAAGGTAATAAAATAAATTAGCAAACTATCTACTTTCTAGTTAGATTTTCTAGACCATTTCTATTTCTATTTGTACCTTAGGCAGGTAAGCCATTCTGGTTTTCCTATCCAATGGGTGAGCTAATCTTATTTATACCCGTGAAGTCGTTTGTAGACCTTATTATCTATGTATGTAATCCTCCATGCTTTTGAGATCTATATGATACTACATACAACCAGTCCTTACTCACTCAAGGCCTCTTACTGTTTTTAGTAGCTCCAATTCCTGGTTCACTTAACCCTATGCTATCAAGGCTCAAACCAATCTACATTACCTACTCTCACTAAT
>JANAVB010016155.1:0-108456 GCA_029216955.1 Iris pallida | reverse complement strand
GTGACATATATATATTTTTTTTTATGTTGTTGATTTATTGTTGTCTTTGGTGTTTCAGATGATTTCGACTTTGTTACATACTCATTTTCTGATTTAAGTCAATAAAAATTATTTTAGATGATGTTAAAATAAATAACAAAATAAGTGCAATGGAAATAACATATACAAATATGTACTAAAGTTAAAATAAAAAAAATAGGATTATTTGGTAATTGAATCTCACATATGTATGAATACTATAGTTTGGATCTGGAAAATAACCAAAGTTAGAATTAGGTTTCAAAATTAACTGTTCACATAAGCTAATGAACAGTGATTTCGAAATCTAAATTCTAAAATTGATTATTTTCGAAAATCAACTCTAATTTTGGTATATATGTGTGAGATTCTGTTCCTAAATATTTCAAAAAATTAAAGCTGTAGATGACACGAAAATGATTAATAACCATCAAGAAAGTGCAATACTTATCCTTCACGCAACCTTACAGAAAATACAATTAATATCCAATTGGCAGCCAGCAACAGAAAAGCAGTGCATTCACTGCTAATTAAGAAAGTCATAATCCTTGTGTTTCATGCTTTCGCTATATTATATTTCACCATTCACTCCTCTTCAAGATTAACAGCACCGCCACAGAAAAATAAATAATTGAGAAAAAGAGAGAGAGAAAAAAAAGAAAAAATGGAGGGGATCATCCACAGGAGCGTGGAGGTGAACGGGTAAGGATGCACGTGGCGGAGAAGGGGGAGGGTCCGGTGGTGCTGCTGCTCCACGGCTTCCCGGAGCTCTGTACTCGTGGCGCCACCAGATCCTCGGCCTCGCCGACGCCGGATACCGAGCCGTCGCGCCCGACCTGCGCGGAACGGGGACACCGACGCCCCTCCCTCCGTGTCCGACTACTCCATCTTCCACTCGTAGGCGACATCGTCGCCCTCATCGACTCCTCGGCCAGCAACAGGCTGCAGTGCTAGCTGTTTCTTATTATATTATATTTTTTTTCCTTCAATTAGTACTTTAGCATACAAAAATGAGAAATTGCGAGTTCCAACTCAAGGAACTGAATGTTTAGAAGTAATTAATCTTACATCCAGTGTGTTTGGGAACTTTTTTTTTTTTTTTAAGGAGGTGACTGATGGGAAGTAAAATGAAGGTAAAATTAATTTTTTTTCGTTTGTTTCGATAATCAACAAGTAGGGAAGAAAAAAATTTAAAAATAATATTTTGTTTGTTTGTAGAGAATATTATAATAATCATTTAATTTTTGATTTTTTAAATTATAATTAATACTTACTTTATTGAACGGTAGTTGGGTAATTTCTTTCATAATCTTCTCAACTTTTTCTTATTTTTTTCTTCTACTCTTGGAAGAATTTTCTTGAGTAGGGCCCATATAAATTTTATCTCAGATTCCTCTCCTCCATCTTTTCTTCCCATTTCCAAACAACTACTTTTAAATTTTTTCTCAAAATTAAATGAGGGGGACTTACATGCTTGGATTGAGGGAAAACAAAATTAAGGAGAGTTAAGTAACGTTAAATTAAATGAGGGTGACATAACCGTGTTTGGATGGGATGAACTGAAGAGTTTAAGTTGTGTGTGTGTTTAATAATTCTTGTTTGGATGAGAGGTTTTGAGTCAGAAAACAATTAAGAAAAATATGATTTACAAAAATATTCTTATTACATATGTCATAAAATTAAATTAAATTTGTTGTGTGGACAATTAGCTCAACCTCTCAATGTATATCAATATACTCAATGTGTCTCTACAAGCCATCCCAACCTCTCTTTATATAGGGAGAGAGGTTGGGAGTTACAAAGTAAAAAGTCACTTGGGAGTTACAAAGGTGAAGAGTCACTTGGGAACATGAAGGATTACCATGAGTTACAACACTCCCCCTTGGCTCTTCACAAACTCTGCTTGTAAACACCTCTGAGCTTCTTCATCTCTGTAGCTTGCTGATTCAAATTTGACCACCTATTTGTGCCTCGTCAAAAACCTTGCCAAAGAAAATCCGGTGGAAAAAACTTTGGTCGAAGGACAAAAAGAGTACACACAGGTCAGTGTGATGGGGGTAAACTAACCATTGCAAAGGTGCCTCGTCAAAACCTTGTCAGGAAAAATCCAGTGGAAAAAAATCGTTGATCGAAGGACAAAAGAGTACACGATGGTTTAGAAGTATACAACTGGATACTCCTCCTGATCATATTAATCCTTAGTGAATAAGGGATTTGAACTGTGTCTCGTTAAAAAACCTTGCCAAGGAAAAACCCAATGGAAAAAAACTTGGTCTAAGGAAAAAAGTACACAAGCATACATCAGGATGCTCCCCTTTTCACTCGCACTCGACAGGGCACGGGATATACGCACAACATGGCGTTTGGAGGCGCTCGTTGGGGCGCTCCCCCTCACATGCACACAACAGGGTGCAGGAACATGTTTCACTTAGGCTAGCTCTGAAAGTTTCCTAAGTCCAATTGCTCTGACATGTTTCTGGAACGAGTGTTTCGGCAGTAGTGACTTGGTGAACAAGTCTGCAACGGTTATTCTCCGATCCAATGTGTTGCATTTCAATCTTCTGAAGCGCTTGTTGTTCATGTGTAAAGAACAACTTGGGCGATATGTGCTTGGTAGCATCCCCTTTGATGTAACCATGTTTCGCTTGATCAATAACAGCGGTATTGTCCTCATAGACGACAACAGGTTCATCTGGGTCATATGAAAGATCACATGTACTTCGAATATGGCCAATAACAGCTCGAAGCCATACACACTCTCTAGTCGCCTCATAGAGTGTGAGTAGCTCAGAGTGGTTTGAAGTAGCCACTAAGGTCTGTTTGCGAGACCTCCAAGAAATCGCCGTTTCCCAATGGTAAAGACATAACCAGATTCGGAACGCCCCTTGTGCGGATCAGATAAGTATCCCGCATTGGCGGTTGCGTTGCTTCGAGTGCCAAGAGCGTTGGACTCACTCAAAAACCGCGTAGGGATAGAATAAGCCCAAGTCCGTAGTACCCTTAAGGTAGCGGAAAATGTCTTATGTCATTCCAATGGCGGCGTGTTGGCGCGGTGTTGTGTCGAGCTAGACAATTCATAGCAAACGAGATGTCCGGTCTAGTACATTGGGTCAAGTACAATAAAGCGCCTATTGCACCCAGATAAGAGCACTCAGGACTCAATATCTCTTCGTCGTCCTCCTTTGGACGGAATGAGTCTTAGTAATGTCTAGAGAGCGGACGATCATGGGAGTAGCGGATGGCTTAACGTCAAAATGACTAAAGCGTCTCAACACCTTTTGGGTGTAGTTCGCTTGATGGACAAGAATTCCATCTTTACGGTGCTCGATCTGCAGGCCGAGGCAAAATCGTGTCTTCCCAAGATCCTTCATCTCGAATTCTCTCTTCAGGATATCAGCAGTTTCTTAAAAGTCTTTTTCGGTTCCTATGAGATTCATGTCATCTACATAGACCGCGATGATTGCATATCCTGAAGTGGATTTCTTTATGAACACACATGGGCAAAGTTCGTTATTAATGTATACCAAACCGATCAAGTATTCGCTTAGGCGGTTATACCACATTCGTCCGGATTGTTTCAATCCATATAGCGAACGCCTCAGTCTAATCGAGAACGCGTTCCGTGGTCGGGAACTACTTGATTCAGGCATCTTTAGTCCTTCAGGGACTCTCATGCATATCTCTGTGTCCAGATCCCTGTAGAGATAGGCTGTGACCACATCCATGAGCTGCATATTCAGTTTTTCGGAAACTACTAAACTGATTAAGTAGCGGAACGTTATGACGTCCATTACGGGGGAATACGTCTTCTCGTAATCAATTCCAGGGCGTTGTGAGAAGCCTTGTGCCACAAGGCGAGCCTTGTATCGTACAATCTCATTATTCTCATTACGCTTCCTTAGAAAAACCCATTTGTGACCAACTGGTTTAACATTGGGTGGTGTTGGAGCTACAGGTCCAAACACGCTTCTTTTTGCTAAGGAATTTAATTCAGACTGGATTGCTTGTTTCCATTGTGGCCAGTCCGTTCGTCGTTGACACTCGGCAACGCTGCGAGGTTCCATGTCATCATTGCTCATAATGTCAGTGGCCACTGAGTATATGAACACATCATCGATGACAGTTTCATTTTGCTTCAAAATATCGTCTAAGCTAGCGTACTTGACGGATATTCGAGGTTATCGGTATGATTAGGAATAGGCGTTTCATCTGGAACACACGCTCTTCTAATACATCGCCGTGATCCTTAATGATCTCATGTGGCAAAACGCTTTTAACAAGATTTCTCCGCTTCGGGGCAGAACATCTTTGGAACCAACCGGTCTTCCCTTCTTTTTGGGAATAGCGGCGGACTGGACGGCCGATGGCAGCGTCCTTTGCTCGGCGGGTTCGACCGGAGTAACATGTTTCACAGGAACATGGCGTCTCTCAGGGACGTCTATCTTTGCAGGCACATTTGCAGCAGGTATAATTGATCTCGTGACTTTTGCTAGGTCGCTAAATGTGTCTGGCATTTGATTTGTAATATCTTGCAGACCTAGAATCCTCTGCACTTCCTTATCACTATGTGCAGAGGGGGGATCATGATGAGCAAAAGCGGGCACATGCCACGCTAATTCATGTCGTTCCTCATCAACGTTAGCGTGCATTTCTCCCCCTAACGACGGGAAGATTGCCTCATCAAAGTCACAATCCGCGTGTCTCGCGGTAAAGAGATCGCCTGTCAAGGGCTCTAAATAGCGAATGATGGAAGAGGAGTTATAACCGACATATATTTCCCGTCGATTCTGAGGTCTAAATTTTGAACGTCTTATCGGCTCAATTGGAACATTGACTAGGCACCCAAACACGCGTAAATGTGAGATGTCAGGCTCACATCCAGTAACCAGCTGGTACGCGGAAAGTGGTTGGGTGTCCATGGGCCTCAGACGGACCAAATTTGCAGCGTGCAAAATTGCGTAGCCCCATGCAGATAGTGGGAGTTTGGTGCGCATAACCAAGGTCCGCGCTATCACTTGCAGTCGTTTTATAAAGCTTACGCTAGGCCATTTTGGGTATGAACATACGCAACAGGGTGTTCAAGATTTATTCCCAAAGTCATGCAATAGTCATCGAAAGTCTTCGATGTAAACTCCGCGGCATTATCAAGTCTAATAGACTTTATCGGATAATCCGGATGGTGAGCCCTTAACTTAATGATCTGGGCGAGGAGTTTAGGAAACGCGCGTTTCGGGTGGACAACAACAACACATGTGACCATCTAGTCGATGCATCAACCAAAACCATGAAGTATTTAAATGGTCCGCATGTTGGTTGGATTGGTCCACAAATATCTCCATGAATTCTTTCAAGGAATTGAGAAACCAATCTTGTAGGTTTCACATGAGCGGCTTGAGATTCGTCTTCCCAATCGAGCATGCTTGGCAAAGGCTTTTCGGATTTATAACGAAATTCTTTCCTCCAAGAGGATGCCCATGCGATGCATTCATAGTGCGAAGCATCGTATTTTGACCCGGATGACCCAGCCGGTCATGCCATAGCATAAAATGCTCTCATCAACTGGCGCGCGGCGAATGATGAGATTACTCTCGATGTGTTGTATCGTAGTGAGATACAAACCACTTGAAAGACTTTTCAACTTCTCCATGATACGCTTTTGGCCGTACTGAGTGGAGGTAATGAAAAGATACTCGAAGCCATGTTCTCGAGCAGTTTCAACATGAAATCCGTTTTCTCGAATATCCTTATAACTCAGTAAGGTACGACTGGACCTTGGAGAATATAAGGCCTCTGATACTTCAACGGGAGTACCATTGGACAACGAAAAACGGGCTTTGCCAAAACCTTGAACAAGGGTTGAGGGTCCCGAAATGGTTGTCACTGAGGTTACTTTAGGCGTATAGGAGATAAAGTATGATTTATCTCTCAAGATAGTGTGAGTCGTTCCACTATCAACCAGACAATCTACTGCCCCGTGATCCATGCTTATAAGTAAAGAAAATTAAAGTTTGTCACACGTTTGAGAAAGTGCTCGAAATAGAACTTTAATTTATCGAGAAAACAGAAAATACAAACCACCAAAAGTTTCATGACTTAAATCAAATATAGAGAGAAAATGGAGATTCATTCTTCCATTTCCGCTATAAAATCGGGGTCTCAAGATTTAGATTTTCGCACTCGTTGACCAGATTTGCTTCGGCCCGACGCCCCTTGTGATAGTTATCAACTTCTTGGGGGGTTGTTCTGCAAGTCCGTTGCATATGACCATAAGCACCACATTTGTAGCAGAGAGTAGGCGCATGACCTTCCACTCTCGCTTTGGGACGACTGGCCCGTTGGTTCTTTCCATGAGACTGTCTAGGAGTCAAAGGTCCTTGGTTCTTGTTAGAACCTCGCTTTGGGTGACGAGACTTAAACTCGCCTCTGTTCCTTGGCTGGGACGACTGGCCCTTGTCTCGTTTCCACCGTGGATTTGGTCCACGGAGAGCGTTTGCATCAGGCATTGGAATTGCCTTTGTTCCAGCAGGAAGAGAATTGTTGTTTCTCATTAAAATGAGACTGTTCTTCTCGTCTAGTAAAAGCTGGGTGATGAGCTCGGGAAACTTGGTGAACTTAGACTGACGGTATTGCTTCTGGAGCAAGTTGTCAGTGGAAGGAAATGTGGTGTATGTTTTCTCCAATAGATCACTGTCGGTTAATATCTCACCGCAGTATTGGAGAAGTGATCGAATCCTGCAGACTTCATTGTTGTAATCAGTTACACTCTTGAAGTCTTGGAAACGCAGGTTTAACCAGTCATGGCGCGCTTCAGGCAGCCATATGGTCTTCTGGTGGTCGAAGCGCTCTTTCAGAGAGTCCCATAGCGTCTTCGGCGAGGAGATTTCATTGAACTCCGCCTTCATGGCGTCAGATAAATGCCTGCGGAATAGAATCATCGTTTTGGCGTTCATTGAGCGAGTTGACTTCCACTTCACGCTCTTCCTCGTTATAGATGACGTCCAAGAGGCCCTGCGCATCTAGATGGTTCTGGATGTCTTGCGTCCAGTCCAATAGTTCTTGCCAGAGGCTTCAAGGATGGAAAAATCAATCTTGATCGACATTTTTCTACAACAGGAGAAAAAATCTTGATCAGTCAACATATAAAACGACAGGTTTATATGGATTTGGTTTGTATAAGCAACAACAAACAATCGTAAATAAAACGAACGGTTTTGAAAAAACAATTTTTGTTTTTTTAATTTTTTTTCTTATATCGATCGACGGGCCGATATAGAGAGTTCAATTAGTTTCTTGTAAAAATGCATAATTATAAATACAATTTGAGCAAAAAAAATATTCGGTCAACCCCTTTCAGTAGCTCTACGTGAATATGACCAGGCGGAAAAATGAGGGAGGAGGGTCACCGAGGACCTCTTAAGAACCAAGCCCCAAGTTCTTTCTGACATCATATCCAATAGGTGAGCCTATTCGGAGAGACTTCGTAAAAAAAAAATTTCAAATGTAAGAATAAATAAGATTTTTCAAGAAATTCACACTATTTGCGAATTGTGCAAAATAGGTGACAATTTAGTGTGTGCTCAAAATGAGCGTTGCCTTTGAAAAATTAGTAGCCAAAAAAAAAATTTTGGACAGCCCAAATTTGGCGGTGCCAGAATTTTGTTTATGTACCAGACAATTTTTCAAGATTTTTCGTTATTACGTTAAAAAAAAACGTACAACATAAACAAGCAATAACACACAAAAGAATTGGTGCCTAAGCAAGCGGCACAAAAAATGTCAACTATTTTTCCGACGTCTAATGAAGCGACGCCAAAAAATAGCGAGAAAAAAAATACAATTTTACTACCCATCTGTTACAATAATTCACTGAGTAACATAAAGAAAAAAAATGCTACTGAGGTGCTCGGCAGGACGCAGATGGTACTGAGGTGCTCCGGGGCTCTCCAAATCCATCATTACCAAAAAAATGTTAGCATTTAAATTTTCTTCGTCAACATGAAAAAAAAAATTTTAAAAAAATTATTTTTTCAGAAAAAAAACTAACAAATATTTTGTTGGGATAAGTACTATTTAAACAAAAAAAATTCTTGAAATTGTCAGTTTAAAAAATTGCAGAAAAATGTCTTTTACCAAAATATATACAGCAGACTATTTGATAAACCCGCCAAAGTATATTTTGATAAAAAAAAAAATTTGAACAAAATATTGTGTTTTACCAAAGTATATTTTCGTAACAAAATTTCTATAACAAAATATATTGCTGTAACAAAATATATTTGATAAAAAAAATTTACTCGTATATATTTTTCAAAAAAAATTTCTGAGTATATATTACGAAAGCTTCTACTACTCTTAAAAAATCACACACTTCATTTCTTAAACAGTAAGTATGTCTAAATTCATGTTGGGAACGGAATTCGGATGAAAAATAAATTTCGTGACGACTGAAATAAGTCGGAAACATCATGCAATACACAATCGAACCATCGTAAACATAGAATTTTTATGTGAACCATGAAGAGTCTAAGTAGAAGACGAAAAATTCATTAGACGAATAGAAGAGAAAAAAATCACTCAACTACAATTTCTCCTACCGATCTCAGAAACTTAGAAAATAGACCAACCACAACTACTCAAAATGAAGAGTATATTAACAAAAAAAATTTACCTTTCTTACCTTATGGTGGAAGAAAGTGAGAAAACGATCGGTACGTCGGGTCTCCGGCGTTGCACGAGCAAGGGGCTGATAACGTGTTGTGTGGACAATTAGTTCAACCTCTCAATGTATATCAATATATCTCAATGTGTCTCTACAAGCCATCCCAACCTCTCTTTATATAGGGAGAGAGAGGTTGGGAGTTACAAAGTGAAAAGTCACTTGGGAGTTACAAAGGTGAAGAGTCACTTGGGAACATGAAGGATTACCATGAGTTACAACAAAATTAAAATTTTAATTAGAACTCGTCAAAATATATTCACAAATGAGGAAGCTACTAAGCAACCAGTTGAAAGCAAGAAAAAGAAGAAAAAAATCAAAATATTATATAGGACAAATAAGGGATATTTATAAAAAATTTTTTTAAATATCTCAATTCCCTCGTGGTTAAACAAAACCTGGTGGTTAAACAAAACCTCGCTTAACTAAGCACCTTCAAATCAAGCATAATTTTAACTTTTCTTCACTTAATTCTCTTAACCCTCAATCCAAGGAGACCCTGAAGGTACTTCACAGTTATCATTAATGAAACACAGGTATATCACTATATCCCCTTAATAGAATGCTGAAGCTGAATCTTTATTCAGGTATTTGTGGTTGGACATGACTGGGGTGCATCGGTGGCTTGGAGCCTATACATGTTCAGGCCAGACAAAGTGAAGGCATTGGTGAACCTAAGTGTACCATTCATGTCCAGGAATCCAGCCATGAAACCTGAGGACTACTTTAGGCTTATATACGGAGATGAACACTATATCTGCAGGTTCCAGGTACATGTCGTCATTATTCATAGATAATGAGATTTTAATCAAACTCAAGACCATATATATATATATTTTTTTTTGTTTTTTTTTTTCCATATATATATATATATATATATATATATATATATATATATATATATATATATATATTCTTTAGAGTTCTCGTGTTATAATAAGAATTGGTAGGAACCTGGAGGAGCTGCAGAAGCTGAATTTGCTCGTCTCGGTACTAAACTAGTTCTCAAGAAGTTTTTCGCATACCGCAACCTAGAACCAATGTCCATACCCAAGGAAGGTTGGGGTTCGCCAGATGACCGGGTTGTGCTGCCCTCTTGGATCTCGGAAGAGGATGTCGAATATTTCGCGAGCAAATTTGACAAGACTGGTTTTTCTGGCCCCATCAATTACTACCGAAATTTTGATTTGTGAGTTATTCTAAACATGCGTGTGCCATTAATCAAAATGATAGCATATCAAGTAGATCTTTCGTTTCTTTTGCAAGTTATTCATTTGATTGATTACATAGGTAGCTGAGAAATGAGACTAATGAATTTTAGCGGGAGGCTGATCATATTGAAATACTCAAAATGTAGGTTATAGATCTAAAATGGTGAAAAGAGTGCATTAAGAAGACACTACATATGTGAAAACGCTCATGAACATGGATGCTACTTGTGGGGACAACAAGAAACCTTATATATGATTGTGACTAACATATGATTGAGATTGGCAAGCCAATTAAGCACTTCTTTTGCCTCTTAATTTTACCAAGAAAATCAATCTTATTCACAAGTAGGAGCTGGTCGCTTTTCCATGTGATCTGGAAATTCCTTGCTTTCTTCTTAACCACTTTGTGGATCGCATTCCACTTGCCAGTCGGCAATTATTACATGCTCTTCGGATTAGATCAGACGTTGCTTTCGTCGGATGTTTAGCTGGCAAGTGATTAGGCATGCTTGCGCTTGGCCAGTGAAGCTTTAGATCATCCTCTGCCTTCATAGTTTTGGCTAGTCTAATGGTTTGGCTATTTTGCTCTTTTCCTTGAAGAAACTTGGAGCTAACATCACCATGGACCGGAGTGAAGATCAAAGTACCGACCAAGTTCATCATAGGAGACCTGGACATGTCATATCACTACCCAGGCATCCAGGAGTACATCCACAAGGGAGGTTTCAAGAAGGATGTCCCTCTCCTTGAGGAAGTGATCGTCATGCCTGGAGTCGGTCACTACATTAACCAAGAGAAGGCGCACGAGATAACCCATCACATCCTTGAGTTCATCCAGAAGTTCTGAGCCTTAATGTTAATCTTTATGTGTTTTCATAAGACGACATGTCAACCCTATCAACTACCAAACTATATCATCAGCTAGATATGTGTATTTATCAAGTTTGTATTCATATGTAGAAGTAATGTTTTCATTTGAACACAGTTGTGCATTGTATAGTACAAAATGGTGGGAAAAACTAATTTCTTGATGTCTTTGTGTCCGTTCGCTTAATTGTGTGACATGGTTACAACGCTAGAATGAAATGATTTGTCTGTGTATTTACCAAAACTGTGATGGGAGAATACATGTATAGCAGCAACCTACTGCTAAGGAAATGAACTGCTACAAGTATACTGAATCTTCTTTCTTGCATCGATATAACAGACACATTTGTGTGATTTCCATCCCTCTACTTCTAAATTGCGTGTCCTATCAACACAGGTTCATTTGACACCACAGACAAGACATTTATTTTGGTGCATCCGAGTATATTTTGGAGTGTCAGGATTGTGTCCGATATGTGTCCTATGCGATAAGACCCACTTTTTGGGGTTCCATGCAGTGTTTCCTGTTGGTCTCACTAAGCTTCACATATAAAGGGTTCGGTGGAATCCAACTTTCATAGACATCTTGGTTAGTGATGGTTGTATCGGTTGCTATTTCGCAATTTGTATAGTTAAGACTTTCCAGTGCTAGACCCCACAGACCGAGCATCCTCAGTATGGCTCATCCTCAGGCCCAATTTCTTCATTCAGAATTTTGAAGCTTATTTTGTAGAATAGTAAATCTCATCCCTAGTCCTAATTTTTATAATTTCGGTCTCATTTCACCCATAGTTGCTAAGAGTTGGGTTCCCAAATTCTATATTCTAGATTGTAGGAACTCATTTTGTATAATAGTGAGTCCCAATTTGAAGTCTAACTTTCTTGATTCTAGATTTTATATTATTATTTTTCATATCAAATTTTTACCACACAATCTTTGGAACCGGAGCTCACTTTATTATTTCATACTATTCTCATAGAAATAAATCCATTCTACATTTACCTTTTTTTGAAATTTCGGGCCCAAATTGCATTGGAGAGCCAACTAGTAATGATGCTCTAAACAACAGCATTAGCAGTTCCACATATTTGTTTAAATGACGAAGCAGTGGCGGAACCACAACAGGCGCTAAGGTGGGCTCCAGTCCATCCAAAAAAAAATTCTTTTTTTTACCTATGTTATTTTTTTTTTATTCAATACTGCTACAAGGACCGAAAATGGGCCCGACGTGTGAACCGACGCCACGTGTCGGGCGTCCATTGGTTGGGGTCTGGTCACCAAGTTAGCGGGGGTTGTGTTTTTATGGGACCCACACGCCAACCAAAATTCCGACCTGCCATGTGGCATTTCGGTCTGTTGTTCGGTCCAAAATTTTGGGCCGAGTATTATTTTCCGTTTTTATTTGGTTGTTGGATCTATGACATCCTTTTCTTCATGATTGTGACAAATAGTTTTTTAAAATATTACCATAAAATTGATCTTCTTTTAGTTGAAATATTACTATTAATACTAATTGATCTTCTTTTAGTTGAAATATTACTATTAATACTAATTTTATGACATTTGTGTAGGTGGTGGTTGTTTGTTCGTCTCCTACTGTCATATTAGCATTTAACATTGTAACATTGTTTTGAAAGACTTTGAAATGGGTGGTCAAAATCAATAGCATTACCATGATCCATACTATAAATTTTTATAAAAAAATTTAATTTTAAAAACATCAATTTTCAATATCAAATCTAACTACTTTTACAATATAAAATTTAGGCTTAATTGCTACTTGATACCCTCAATTATTACCGTTTTTCAACTTTGTACCTTAAACTTTTTTTGTAACAACTTGATACCCGGATATTATTTTGGACAAAAATACCCCTACCCCTAACCCCCCTCCCCCCTGCTCGCTTCGCCCCCCCCCCCCCCCCCCTCTGCTAGCTCCGGCCGCCCACCCGCATGCTAGCTCCCCCCCCCCCACCCCCCATGCTCGCTTCAGGCCATCCCCCCCCCCCCCCCCCCCCCCTCTCGCTCCGGCCGCCCGTCCGCTCCCGCCTCTCCCCTAGGGCTCGGCAGCGGGAGGAGGGGGGGCTGGGAAGGGGGGTGCGTGGCGGGAGGCGGGGCAGGGGGTGGCCCGGAAGCGAAGAAGGGGGGGGGAGGTTGGCCGGAAGCGAGGAGGGGGGGGAGGTTGGCCGGAAGCGAGAAGAGGGGGGGGGGGGGTTCGGCCGGAGCTAGCAGGGGGGGTGGCTGGAGTGGGGGAGGGGGTGGAGGGAGGGAAGGGATAAGGGTATTTTGGAATTTTTTAAAATGTTAGGTATTAAGTTGAAAAAAAAAATAGTTGAGGTATCAAGTTGTTACGAAAAAAAGTTTATGGTACAAAGTTGAAAAACGGTAATAGTTGAGGGTATCAAGTAGCAATTAAGCCAAATTTTAATTAAACCTTAATTTAATTTCTTCCAAAGCCAGATGTAGAAATAGCTACTTCACCCAATAGAAAGTAAGATTGTTTGTAAGAGCATCATTAGTAAGGCCCATCCCATTTTCTAGATTCTAGATTTAGAATGTAGGAGCTCATTTTGTAGAATAATAAGTCTCATCCCTAGTCTCAATTTCTACAATTTCGGTCCCAACCCATCCATGGGTGCTAAGGGTTGGGCCTTCCAATTTCTAGATTCTAGATTGTAGAAACTCGTTTTGTAGAATAGTAGTTCCAATTTGGAGCCCAACTTTCTAGATTCTAAACTTATATTATTTTTTTCCTACATTAATTTTTGACCACACAATTTTTGGGACCGGAGCTCACTTTATCATTTCCTACTATTCTCATACAAATCCAACCCATTCTACATTTACCTTTTTTTGAAATTTCGGGCTCCAAATTGCATTGGAGAGTCCCAACTACTAATGATGCTCTAAGTATTAGAAGAGATTGACATATAAATTTTCAGATGCCAAAAGCCTACCAATATCCTTATAATATGATTGTTATAGTAGTATTTTGATCTTTTTAGTAAAATGACTAAAATATTATTTATTAATGTTCACAAAAGACTAAAAACGCAAACCCACCCCCCCCCCCCCCCCCCCCCCCCCCCTTTTTTCAATATTTTATTGACGGCGTAAACAAAATAAATAAGAATTAAAGGTTACCAGCCTTCAGAGAAGTCGCGCATGTAGCACTGCCATAAGAGTTAATCCGGATCTATGTGCAGACTTTATCCGAATGCTCCTAGCGATAAAATATTCGCTCTACTGGTATCTCCTCGTCGCATACAACTCGAAAATAGCGACCTTAACTTAGTTTTGCCAGAGCAAGGAAAGAAGGAGAAAGAAAGTTGTATGTGAGCAAAAGAAAGGGAGAGAGTTTTTTCGTATATTGAGAGTTTTTCGTATAGAAGAAATGATGAGAGAACCTAAATTTCTAGGCTTCCAAAAATCGTAACTGATGGCTGGATAAAGGCACATAAATGTTGTAACGGCTGAATTTATGTTGTAGAGAGTTTAATAGTAGACACTAAATTTTCCAACGTTCAAATAATTTATGGGTCATAAACACTCCAAAAATTGAGGAGTAAATTTTTTTTTTTGAGGATTCGAATCGGCATTCGACGTCCGCAGATGTGGACATGTACCACACCCATTACGCAAGCCGAGCCGAGCCAAGCCGGACGGCGGCAGCGCACATGTGGTCCATAAGACTTCCACACAATACTTAAAAAAACGCAACAAATAACAAAACAATATATGAACCATTGAGTCCACACTACAGCTGATGTGGGACTATAACGCAAAGAGGAACGTGAGCAAAAGCTCTTGTGTGTATGTGAACACACACAGTCAATAGTGTTGACACAGTTCGGGTTTCATCGGGCGAGTCTGGAGCACGTATTGGACTGTCCGGCCTATTACACATTGTGACTCAACCGTGATTGGAAAAGAAATAAATTTTTTTAAAAATATTAATATTAGTTTGGTTTTGATGAAACTTTTGTTTTTGTAGTAGACTCGCTTTGGATATTGGCAATAGTTGGAAAGATGACTATGAAATAAGAAATTTTTTATCAAATGTCAAAAAAATGCAAAAGTTTTATGAAAAAACAAACGTAAAATAATATTTTATCATGTGTACAGAATTAGCAAAAAATATATAAAAGGGTGCGGAATGACTTTTTGCCCTTCTAATTTATTGAAAACACTCACGAAACCTACTCTTCCCAAAAAAACGTTTCGATTCTTCCTCTTCTTCCATACGCTGCTCACTTTCGAATCTAGGTTTTTTCCTCCAAAATTTTCAAACCTTACTTCAAAAACTCGTTAGTGACTCTCCATTCGCAATCTTCACACTCGTTGTAAAATTACGGAGAATTGTCATTCTTCGTGTTAAAATGACGGAGAATGGCTATTCCCCGTATTAAAATCACGGAGAATAGTCATTCTTCGTGTTAAATGACCAAAAATGGCAATTTTCCGTGTTAAAGTTGTAAGCCCCTGTTTTTCAAATTTTAGTTAATTAAGTGTTAATTAATTTCTAATGTCATTTTTAGCCTTAAAATATTTATTATGATTTTCAGGAATTTTTCTAGAATTTTTAAATAATTTTTAAATGAGTTTTTAATACTAAAATATCAATTTACAATTTTCTAAAATGTTTTAATATCATTTTGTAATAATTAGAATTGTTTTAATATAGTTTTGTAATTATTAGAATTGTTAATACATTGATTTCCAATTTTTCAATTGTTATGTGCAAATTTCTTTTGCACATAAACAGTGCGGGATGGGTTATGCAAATTTAATTTTGCACTTAGACACTGCTAGGACCATTATGTAATAACCTAAACCCTAGGGACCCTAGTGCAAAATTCCTACCCACTCCCTGCCCGACGACCGACGACCGGGCTGCCCCCGCCATTTCCGGCCAGCGTGACAGCCCCCGACCGCCTCTTCCCCCTATTTAAACCCCCCTCTTCCCCCCAGACCAAACCCTAACCCTAAATCCTCCCCAGCCACCCACAACCGCCCTGTTCTTCCCCAAAACCCATCACCGGAACCCTAACTCCGGCTAACCCCCAGCGCCGCTCCCACGACAAACGCCACCCCCTACCACCACCACCGAAGGGTTCGCCACGCTGAGACGCGACGAGCGCCACCACTCCGCCACCGCCCCGACGCCTATTCCGCCGGCCAGCACGTCTAAAAACCTCCCGACTAGCCGGACACGTAAGTGACAGTGTCTCTTCGTGTCGTACGTGTCTCGTGTTGGGCGCGGGTTGTTCGCCGTGTCCTAACGAGCTCGAGTGTAGAACTGGACACGTAAAACTCGTGTCGTGCGTGTCGAAATCGACCCGGACACGTAAAATCCTGTGTCCTTAACTGTCCGGACACAGGATCGAGTTTATTATTTTTTTTATGTGTTTATTAATTCAAACCTAATTAAAACTAACTAAAATTCTAACTGTCACGACCCGGTCCCAATTGCTTGGGTCGAATCGGATCATGCCCAGCCTGCACCGTTGTTGAGACGGCGGCAGTAAGCTGTTCAGTAGCAGGTAACCATACAACAACACTATATTTGTCACAACTCAACATTCGAAAATTTAAAACTTTATTAAACTTTTACATGAAATAAAAGATACAACTTAAACCATTTTTTTTTATACATCATGAATAAAAGAAAACTCTAGGCAAACAGCTCAGCAATCTCGAATTTCTCGTCTTGGGATCGCGTAACAAAGCCTCATCAGTGATACCTAAAATGTTGGGTCTCCAGTCAGGAGGGAGCAAAGTACAATTACGAATATCCAATAATTCAAATAATAATTTGAAATTTGCAATGTTAAACAATTTGAAATACTTTAACAATATTTTTCACAATTCTACAATTGAAAACAATGTGATTTGAGTAGGTAACGAACTATGACCGGCTTGGGATGATTCAATTATATCCTAATGATACGGTCCGGCCTATCCTCGTGTATAGGAGGAATCAGCTCGCACAATCAATGATGCAATATAGGGGTATTGGTCATAGACGCTACACTACTCCCCCAATATCCCGAGTCAATCAGATTCAATCAATGAGTCAATATTCGAACTCTAGGAGAGAGTTCCGTGTAGCAATGTGGTTTAAAATTGCAATAAAACAATTACTAGATAAATTACCAAATAGACATAACTGCACTTGCCTTGTATTAGATTGACTGGAAGAACGAGTCGGTACCGAGGAGGAACGTCAGTTGTAACTTCGAGTTCCTACAATTGAGAACTCGACTTAGATTCCTGAATAACCAGACTAAGTGTGCTAGTTGCAACCTCTAGTAGTAAGTCCTAGTCAGGTTTTAAGTTGTATTAATTTACAGCTAACGATTACGTCGCAACTACGTGCGTTGATTAAGCCGGTTAATTGAATTATTTGGAAAATCACGAGAATCGATTACAATTTGGAAAATCGCAAGAATCAATTACAATTTGGAAAACTTTGTGTTTTCATAATATGTATATAAAATACAGTTTTCTTTTAGTGACAAACAGTAAATTAATAATATTTTATTTATTTTAGCTAAACTCGTAATTAAGCCGTAAATTACGTCCTATCTACGAATATGAAATCAATCCAAAATCCACCCAAATCACATCCACCAGAAAAAGAAAAGAAAATAACTACGCTACACAAATACATGGGCACAGCTACTGGTCCTAGGGTGGGCTTATGCCCGATACATCTTTCTTTTACATTAAATAAGAAAATGACTGAATTATTAAATAAAATGCAGAATTTAAATGACTATAATATTTAGCCTAAAAATAAAATAATAAATAAAAGAAAATTAGGAGTCTCAGACTCGGTCCTTTTCCTCAAAATTCGGTTTATGCCTCAACGTCCGGTCGGACCGGTGCGTTTGCATTTCGCCGGGGCCCACAGACCGGTACGGTCGTCGCCCGAAAATCGGTTTAGAAAATCATTTTCGAAAGCCAGTTTTGAAATCAATTAAAAATATAATTTTGTAAAAATTGGGCAGCACTTCCTCTATTCCGGGACAAACCCAAAACTGGGAAGCGCGCCAACAAACACCTGCAAAATGTTCCAAACCAGGGAAAACCCATTTCCAACCAAAATGGTCCACAGAAATATCCACCAAAATTCCAACACCACAGAAATAATTCCCGAAAAGTCCGGGAATCCAATATCAACCAATTCACACCAACCCAGCAAGTAAAAACACAGGAAAATCAAACTAACGCAGCTAAACGAAAATTATAACGCAGCTATCCGGATTCCCGAGAGGGAACCGGGGGACCGATCTATCATCATCGACTCACGGGAGGGACGAACTACTCTGATTAACAGAAATTACCAAGATCCGTTGGTCAGGGAGCCGCGGGATAATCTCGGGAAAGGAATCCGAACTAAGTCGGCAGCAGGTAGAAGTTCTGAACCGCGGGAAAGTCCACGGACAGCGGAAAATCCACGGGAACAGCAAAGAACCGCGGGAAAGGGTGCTGGAAATCCACAGGGAGGGTTTCCGGACAGCAACGACGACAGCGGGGCACGCTGACGCGACGGGGAGCTGCTGGCCACAGGGGGTGGCGCTGGCGCGGAGCACGCCGGGGCGCGGGGGCGTCGACGGACGGCGGACGGGGCGGCGGCCTCGGGATGGCCGCGGGGCAACCCCGCCGGAGGGCTCGGGGCTGCTGCGCGGGAAGGAGTTAGCCACGGAGGGTGGCGGGCGGCCTCGGGAACACTCGCCGGAGGCACGGGGTGCGCAGATCCGGCGGGGATGGCGGCGGAGAACGGCCACGGAGGCAGTCGGCCTCGGGAGAGCTCGGCGCGAGCTCGGGAGGGGCGCGAGAGCGTCGGGCGGCGGCCGGAGCTGCTGGGGGCGGGGCGCGCGGCTCTGGGAAAGGGGTTTGGCTCGGGGAAGGTTTCAGTGGGAGAGGAGAGATGATGAGTTTGAGATTAGAGAGGAAAAGAGCTGAGTTGCTTTCTCTTCTGGAGTGATTTCGTGGGAATGTGGGAAGAGAGGGAGTTTAATAAGGGGTGGTGGGGGTTACTGGAAGGGGAAGAGGAGTAGTGAATGTGTGAGTAAATAGGGAGGAGTTGATGGGTTGGGAGAATGAGTCTCCACACCACTGCTGGTCCTTCGGGACCAGCCCAAATTTATTATTATTTTTTTTAATTAATAACCAAGTCAAAATCAGATTAAGAAGGAAATAGGGCTCGGGCCTGGGTCTGGGCTCGAAAATCAAAAATCCAAGTTTATTAATATTTTTTAAAATTCTTTTTCACCCAAAATTATTTAATATAATAATAATTTTTGAAATACTAATAAAACACTATTAAATAATTAGTAATAAAATAATAGGTTTCACAATCTTCCCTCCTTAGAAAATTTCGTCCTCGAAATTTAAAAGGCAGGGTAGGAGAAACAAATAGGTACAGGTATTGCACCCGTAACCCAGGTCAAACTATAAGGATTTCCAAGGCAGTCATGGATGAGACGGTTGAGGGAAAAAAAAAATTTATTTATGATATCATCCATGCAGAAAGAATACAAAAGCGAACCAAAGTACACGAGGTTGATCAGACCATCATGCACCGGTCCTGATTAGACAATATATTAGTGGGTGCACCCAATAAAATACCGTCATGATCAAGCTTGACAAAAAGATAGCTTACAAAACTAGGCTAATTTAGCAGCATTGGTCAAATTTAGAACGGGGAAAGAAAAGATAAGGAATAAGAGTTTAAATGATGGCTCAAATTCTGATCTTCTTCCTAACTCTGACTAGGCTTGCAACTGGTTTCTCTGGCACTGAAAGGTTGAGTCCAAACTTGAGCTCTGAATTATCCAAAATGTGACTCGGATCCGAAATGTAGCATCTGAGCTGTGACGTAGAAGACGTTGCGCACTCTCAAGATTAGCTGGTAGAACTAACTGGTATGCTACTTCCAACGCGTCTTAAACTTCAAATGGCCTGATGTATCTGGCCTCAAATTCCAGCTCCGTTAAAACTGATTGTTCCTCTGGTAGGAAAACTTCACCAAATGCAATTTGGTCTTCCCAAGACCTACCAAATTCTAAGACGCAAAATCCCAATACATCTTCAAGCATCTGGATTGACCTCTCTGATTGCTCGTCCCGCTGTACTCCATGAATCCGGTAAATGTGCCTCTCGTACAATGCTGCCCACTTCTTAGTGGATAAACCAACTTTGAAGGAAAATAAAGTGTGCCGACTTAGTCAGTCGGTCCACTATAATCCAATTGGTGCCCTTCCCTCCTTGGGAACAAGGCAATCCTTACTCAAAGTTCATTGTTATATGCTTCTACTCCCACTCCGAATTGTCCAACGGCTCCAACAAACTTGTTGTTCTCTTGCTAAATTCCTCATGTTGACAAAATCCCATACCTGGAATTGTCCTTCTTTATTCCATAACACCAATCAATGGAGGCATATTTCGATACATCTTATTATCTCCTGAATATATGGATTACTGCGACTGGTGCATTTCTTTCATCAACTCGTTCCTCCGTTTGTCAGCCGATACGCAAAGTCTCGCACCATTCTTCAGAGTTCCACTGCTGATCAATTTAGAAACCCTCAAGTGTTCTTGCCAACACTTGATCTCTAAGTCTACAAAGTGCCTCGTTTTGAAACTACGTCCTCTTGATTTTTGTCCATCAGCCTCGAACTTCATCAATACTGAATCAGCATCCAGCTCCGTCCTTCTATCTCCAGGTAGTATAACCTCCAGTCCAAACTTTTCGATGTCTTCTAGCAGGTGCCACTCCTTGGCTAAGAACTTCGCCATCAGTATCGACCAAGTGCATCAGTGACCATATTAGCCTTATCTGAATAGTACTGCAGGTTGATGTCGAAATCCTTCATCTGCTTCAACCATCTTCTTAGTCTAACATTCAGCCCTTCCTGAGTGAAGACATATTTCAGACTTTGGTAGTCCGTACATATTTTCACTCCCTTTCCATAAAATCATGCTTCCATAGCTTCAAAGTAAAGATAATTGCAGCAATTCAAATTAGGTGTGGGATGATTCTTCTCATGAGTCTGTAGTTGCCTACATGTGTAAGCAATTACTTTCCCATGTTGTTGAAGAACGCAGCCCAGTCCTTTTCCAGAGACATTACTGTAAATTGAGAACCCACCGGTTCCTGCGGGTAGCGCAAGGATTGGTGTAGTGGTAAGTCTCTTCTTCAGCTCCTCAATGCCGCCTGGCAATCTTTCGTTCAGATGAACTCTTCATTCTTCCAAGTGAGCTTCGCCATCGGCTCAGCAATCTTGGCGAAATCCTTCACGAACTTTTGATAGTAGCCAGCCAAGTTCAAGAAACTTCTGAATTGAACTTGGGGTTTACCACTCTTCAACAGCAGCTATCTTCCATCAAAATTTCTTCTCTTGACAACATGGCCAATAGTCCACCTTGTCAAAGAAAAATCCACGTTCAGATAACTTACCATAAAACTTCTTTTTTCTCAAAGTTTCCAAAACTTCCTCAGGTGTTCCTTATGCTCTTCTTCAGTCTTCAAATATATCAGAATGTTATCCATGGAGAAGATAAACTGATTCAAATACTCATGGAAATCTCTGTTCATGAGATTCATGAACACAGCAGAAGCATTTGTCAGTCTAACGTCCTGACCACAGAAAACTATCCTTACTTGGTATTTGAACGCTGTCTTGGAAATGTCCTCCTTCCTGACTCTGATTTGGTGGTAGTCAGATCTTAAATCAAACTTCGAAACACCCTAACTCCACACAAACAGATTAAACAGATCCTCGATCCGGACAGAGAGCACTTGTTCTTTAGTGTCTTGTAATCAATGCACATCCGTTGTTCCATCCTTCCTGGGCACAAACAAGATAGGTGTTCCCTAAGGTGAAGTTCCACCCTGAATAAATCCTAGAGCCTTCAATTCATTGATCTGGTCCTTCATCTTCTATGATCTTCGAGTCTGAATCATGCCTTATTGTAGGAGGCAAGGTCTGCTGGATAGGAAGAGAGTCCCTAGGTTGTGGCCTAACAGGTGTTGCTGGGATATGAGCTCTGGTTTGATGGAAAGATAAGGGGCAGTCCTTTACCCGATGTTTAGTAGATCCATATGCCAAACATTGTCCCAAACTCTTGCGGCAACTAACGGCCTGATGACCAGGCCTCTTGCAATAGTTACAAGCCCAAAGCTTCTTACTGCAAGACTGCCGGAAAGTAGAGTACTCGATGGGACCCAATATCTTCTAGATTCAGGGGTATCCTTCCTAGGGCAAAAGTTCTGCTCTAACTGGTTGGGGATAACTAAGGCTACATCATGACGTTCTTCATGTCTTCCCTCGTGATATTCTTCTGTTCCCGCTGGGCTTCATCTTGAGCTTTCTGGAACTCCAGGATTACTTGAAATAGGGCAACCATTTGTAAGATGTTTGCTGGTACTGATGGAGCAACAAAAATGGATACTCCACCAAGGAAATGCAACTCAGTTGAGATGAGGTAGGAATCGCCAGTGTAGGGAAAACTTCACTGGGTGCACTATGAGGACGGTCAAACAGCCGCGAGGGAAAGGACCCTGGGCTTGGTTGAGGAGATGGGGTATGATCCGGAGATGACACCTTATCGCCAGCAGAATTTGGTCAACGGTCATTCTCTGGATGGTTTAGGATGCAAACATAAGCAAGGTATCCTACCAGTCTATAATCAAACAAAAATATTTATTTATAATATATTTCGGTCCTATGTTGTGACAAATTGATGTTCTAGTGTTCTAATTATTTCTAAATATGTTTTCCTAAGTTGTTGTTGGGACCTGCATGGGCCACCACTAAAAACATGTCACGACCCGGTCCCAATTGCTTGGGTCGAATCGGATCATGCCCAGCCTGCACCGTTGTTGAGACGGCGGCAGTAAGCTGTTCAGTAGCAGGTAACCATACAACAACACTATATTTGTCACAACTCAACATTCGAAAATTTAAAACTTTATTAAACTTTTACATGAAATAAAAGATACAACTTAAACCATTTTTTTTATACATCATGAATAAAAGAAAACTCTAGGCAAACAGCTCAGCAATCTCGAATTCCTCGTCTTGGGATCGCGTAACAAAGCCTCATCAGTGATACCTAAAATGTTGGGTCTCCAGTCAGGAGGGAGCAAAGTACAATTACGAATATCCAATAATTCAAATAATAATTTGAAATTTGCAATGTTAAACAATTTGAAATACTTTAACAATATTTTTCACAATTCTACAATTGAAAACAATGTGATTTGAGTAGGTAACGAACTATGACCGGCTTGGGATGATTCAATTATATCCTAATGATACGGTCCGGCCTATCCTCGTGTATAGGAGGAATCAGCTCGCACAATCAATGATGCAATATAGGGGTATTGGTCATAGACGCTACACTACTCCCCCAATATCCCGAGTCAATCAGATTCAATCAATGAGTCAATATTCGAACTCTAGGAGAGAGTTCCGTGTAGCAATGTGGTTTAAAATTGCAATAAAACAATTACTAGATAAATTACCAAATAGACATAACTGCACTTGCCTTGTATTAGATTGACTGGAAGAACGAGTCGGTACCGAGGAGGAACGTCAGTTGTAACTTCGAGTTCCTACAATTGAGAACTCGACTTAGATTCCTGAATAACCAGACTAAGTGTGCTAGTTGCAATCTCTAGTAGTAAGTCCTAGTCAGATTTTAAGTTGTATTAATTTACAGCTAACGATTACGTCGCAACTACGTGCGTTGATTATACCGGTTAATTGAATTATTTGAAAAATCACGAGAATCGATTACAATTTGGAAAATCGCAAGAATCAATTACAATTTGGAAAACTTTGTGTTTTCATAATATGTATATAAAATACAGTTTTCTTTTAGTGACAAACAGTGAATTAATAATATTTTATTTATTTTAGCTAAACTCGTAATTAAGCCGTAAATTACGTCCTATCTACGAATATGAAATCAATCCAAAATCCACCCAAATCACATCCACCAGAAAAAGAAAAAAAAATAACTACGCTACACAAATACATGGGCACAGCTACTGGTCCTAGGGTGGGCTTATGCCCGATACATCTTTCTTTTACATTAAATAAGAAAATGACTGAATTATTAAATAAAATGCAGAATTTAAATGACTATAATATTTAGCCTAAAATAAAATAATAAATAAAAGAAAACTAGGAGTCTCAGACTCGGTCCTTTTCCTCAAAATTTGGTTTATGCCTCAACGTCCGGTCGGACCGGTGCGTTTGCATTTCGCCGGGGCCCACAGACCGGTACGGTCGTCGCCCGAAAATCGGTTTAGAAAATCATTTTCGAAAGCCAGTTTTGAAATCAATTAAAAATATAATTTTGTAAAAATTGGGCAGCACTTCCTCTATTCCGGGACAAACCCAAAACTGGGAAGCGCGCCAACAAACACCTGCAAAATGTCCCAAACCAGGGAAAACCCATTTCCAACCAAAATGGTCCACAGAAATATCCACCAAAATTCCAACACCACAGAAATAATTCCCGAAAAGTCCGGGAATCCAATATCAACCAATTCACACCAACCCAGCAAGTAAAAACACAGGAAAATCAAACTAACGCAGCTAAACGAAAATTATAACGCAGCTATCCGGATTCCCGAGAGGGAACCGGGGGACCGATCTATCATCATCGACTCACGGGAGGGACGAACTACTCTGATTAACAGAAATTACCAAGATCCGTTGGTCAGGGAGCCGCGGGATAATCTCGGGAAAAGGAATCCGAACTAAGTCGGCAGCAGGTAGAAGTTCTGAACCGCGGGAAAGTCCACGGACAGCGGGAAATCCACGGGAACAGCAAAGAACCGCGGGAAAGGGTGCTGGAAATCCACAGGGAGGGTTTCCGGACAGCAACGACGACAGCGGGGCACGCTGACGCGACGGGGAGCTGCTGGCCACAGGGGGTGGCGCTGGCGCGGAGCACGCCGGGGCGCGGGGGCGTCGACGGACGGCGGACGGGACGGCGGCCTCGGGATGGCCGCGGGGCAACCCCGCCGGAGGGCTCGGGGCTGCTGCGCGGGAAGGAGTTAGCCACGGAGGGTGGCGGGCGGCCTCGGGAACACTCGCCGGAGGCGCGGGGTGCGCAGATCCGGCGGGGATGGCGGCGGAGAACGGCCACGGAGGCAGTCGGCCTCGGGAGAGCTCGGCGCGAGCTCGGGAGGGGCGCGAGAGCGTCGGGCGGCGGCCGGAGCTGCTGGGGGCGGGGCGCGCGGCTCTGGGAAAGGGGTTTGGCTCGGGGAAGGTTTCAGTGGGAGAGGAGAGATGATGAGTTTGAGATTAGAGAGGAAAAGAGCTGAGTTGCTTTCTCTTCTGGAGTGATTTCGTGGGAATGTGGGAAGAGAGGGAGTTTAATAAGGGGTGGTGGGGGTTACTGGAAGGGGAAGAGGAGTAGTGAATGTGTGAGTAAATAGGGAGGAGTTGATGGGTTGGGAGAATGAGTCTCCACACCACTGCTGGTCCTTCGGGACCAGCCCAAATTTATTATTATTTTTTTTTAATTAATAACCAAGTCAAAATCAGATTAAGAAGGAAATAGGGCTCGGGCCTGGGTCTGGGCTCGAAAATCAAAAATCCAAGTTTATTAATATTTTTCGAAATTCTTTTTCACCCAAAATTATTTAATATAATAATAATTTTTGAAATACTAATAAAACACTATTAAATAATTAATAATAAAATAATGGGTTTCACACTAACCCTAACACAACCAGTGGGCTGACCCCTTGGCCAGCCCGACCTAGCCTAAACCCCCTCCAGCGCTCTGGCTCGGTTTTGAGCCCCCCCTTTTATTGCTTGTTTATTTCTTTTTCTTTTCCTTTTTCTTTTTCTGTTTTTTTTTTGTTATTTATATATATATTTATATATATATATATGTATATATATATATATATATATATATATATATATTAGTATATATATATGTATATACTGTATATTGGTAGTATTTTTATATATGTATTTATATTTTTATAGTTAGTAAATTTTATATATATATATTTGTATTTATATACATATATGTATATATGTATATATTTTCATATGTATATATATTATTATATATATACAATTATATATATGTATACAATATTTGTATATGTATATATATACTTTATAATTAAGTATTTTCTTTTATATATATATATATATATATATATATATATATGTATTTTTAACATATGTATGTATACAATCATTTTGTATAATTTTTCCTTATTAAAATATTAATATTTAATTTGCACTTTCACCAAATTTGTATTTTAGTTTATTTAAATTACTGCAACCATTTGGTGTCCAAGCCTAGCATGGGTTTTTGGGTCCAAATGTGTTTTCACACATTCAAGACCTGTACAAGTCATATTGGACTTGATTCATGGCCTTGGGTCTTGTATTTGAACTTTGGTTCAAATTATATACATGGACAAAATACGCAGATAATTAATTATTTTAATTGTGTGCAATGTTATTTTTGGATTTCTAAAAATACTTAAAGTACTGTTAAAATTCTGAAAAAATAGTATTTAGATACTATGTTAATTTAGCTAATTTAGCATAATTTTTATAGTATTTAATTTACAGTTTTGCCACTAGTTTGGCATATGAAACCAAAACTCATACTTAGGAAAACTGATTTTTATAAAATACTTGTACTGGTTAATAAATTCCAGAAAAATTATAATAAATTTCTACAATTAGCAAGGACCATTTTGGTACTTTGTTTTATGTAAAATTAAGCTTTTTGTCTATCTTAAAAATTGTTAAAACACAATGATCATTTGATATATTTATTGATTAATTACGACTTGTAACTTTTTGTGTTATTTTGAGTTTTAGCCGTATTGGACCTCACCCCTCACTAGTGTAAAGACCCTGGAAAGTTAGTTAAAGTAGTGTGTCACCCCACATTGGTCTCCTATGCTAAAATTATCATTTTGGCTAGGTGCCCAGTCACAAGTCGTGTTGCACCAATTAGTGTCTTAGCATTTTAGCTTAGTATAAAAACTAAGTTATTGCATTTATTTCTACAGTGACGAGTTACCGGACATCTATAGCACTTTTATCGCAGCTTGTTTTGCTTTGCTTTGCTAGAGGCAAGTACTTTCTACGAACTTTACATACTGCTATAACAATAAACTGTGATTTACCAACCATGTTAAATGCTGATCCTTGGGGTAGCAAGTTAGAACTTTACATGTATTACTTTCAGTCTCTACCATGTTTATACTGTATCTCATATCTCTCATATGTTTAAATAACGGGTTAAGGGGAAACTGTTAGTATTGTGCGTGAACATGACCCCCTTCTCCGTATGTATTTACCGCGCTCGGTGACATTCTATATGTGACCTTGCCGTATGTTCTGATCCTGCATTTGTGTATGGATATACACCGATGCCGTTCGTGCACGTATGTGCACACCAAAAAAACTTGATATGTGTCGCTGTACATCCTATACACCTATTGACCGATTCACGTACATGCTACGGTTTTAAACTTTTAAACTGCATGTTGTTAATTCTAAAAAGAACTAATTAACCCATGATATGCCATGATTCCAGTTTATTACATTCCTGTTCATGCTTCGTATATTTAGTTTGCTAGAATCAGTACTTGCTCCCGTCCTGACAGGATAACGTTGTAGGTGTCCTTACTGAGGAGGAGTTACTCTGCGACACATACTATGGAGATACTGCCGAGAACCCAGCTTTGCTTTACGAGGATGTTCCTGCGGGGAACCTCGCCTAATTATCATTTTTACTTTAGACTTTTGAGAGTAGTCATGTATTAGACTACGTATTTTGTAACTGGACATGTATCCAATTTTACATTTCAGATCACTTGTACTTTGGATATTTTACTATATATGACGACTTTTGTGTTTGGAGCATCTCTGACTTTTATTCACTTATAGAACTGTTAGCACATTTAGTCTTATCTTATTATTTCTAGAACAGCTTACTGTATTTTATCTCAAGCACAGGCTGGACATGACTCGGCCCGGCCCAACAATTTGGGTAACAGGTCGTGACAAAAATACAGGAGAAGAGTCATTCTCCGTGTTAAAATCACAGAGAATTGCTATTCTTTTTGTTAAATTGACGAAGAATAGTCATTCTCCATGTTAAAATGACGGAGAATGACCATTTCCCGTAATAAAATGCAGGAGAATGGACATTCTCCGTGTTAAAATCATGAAGAATTGTCATTCTCCGTGTTAAAATCACGGAGAATGGTCATTCCCCGTGTTAAAATGCATGTCATTCTCCGTGTTAAAATTACGGAGAATCCGTTGTTAAAATCACGGAGAATGGTCATTTTCCGTGTTAAAATGCAGGAGAATGCCATAAAATCACGGGGAATGATCATTTTCGGTTGTAAAATCATGGAGAATAGTCATTATTCGTGTTAAAATCACGAAAAATGGCCATTCTCCGTTGTAAAATCATGTAGAATGGTCATTTTTTGTGTTAGAATGCAGGAGAATAACCATTCTCCGTGTTAAAATCACGGGGAATGGTCATCCCCCATTGTAAAATCACTGAGAATGACCTTTCTCGTGTTAAAATCACGGAGAATGGCCATTCCCGTGTTAACATACAGGAGAATAGTCATTCTCCGTGTTAAAATTACGGAGAATCACGTAGAATGGTCATTCCCTATGTTAGAATGCAGGAGAATGGTCATTCCCCGTATTAAAATTCGTATTAAAATCACGAAGAATGATCTTTTTTTAAAGTATATATTGATTGATATCATAAATTCTATTGTTGTTTGTTTTATATCAGTGCAAACAACCAAACACAGTGACCTAACCGCCGGATAACTTCAAATCTCTCCATGAAGATAATGATGATGATGATGATAATGAGCGATGATCGGAGTTCGACTTAAAAAAGTGCAGTGAATTACGAACGATCTTTGCGATCTCTGTTGAAGATGAGGGCAATGGAATTCAGATCTCTCGTGAAGAAAAATAAGACGAAAATCAGCAATCCAAACCCGAGTTTGTGAATTCAAATACATATATATGACCAAATTTGCGCGAAAGGGTAGTTATGGTATTATCAAAATAGCAATTTTATAAATACAGAGTGTCACGCCCCGATTCCGTAGAATCGATAGTCGTCCCCCGGGCGTGATGCCGTGCGAACCTAAGTTGCGATCGCACAAGGCATAGTCATAAGGTTATCCGAAACACAACATCAAGTTAGAGTACGCAGAGAAATTGATTGACACATTTGAAATAGAAGTAAACTTTTTCATTGATAAGAAAACTTCATTTACATTGACTTCATTACATTCATTGCCGCGCGGGCTACAACATGACTCGACTTACAAAATGAACGCCGATGAGATAGTCGTTCCATACATTACACCCCTTTATACAAGCAAAAACCATTACACATTTCTACCTGCGATCGAAGAAAGCCGAGCCACCATTGGTCTTCTTTTGTACTGAATGCGGAGTCTTCAAAAGAAATTTAGAAACAAGCCTTTACACGGACGAGGCTTCAAAAGTGTCCACGCCGCCTCGAGATTTAAGTGGCACGCCCTTCGGGATTCGGGGTACCTGCGTGGAGAGCGAGGATCAGTACATTACACTTTGTACTGGTGCGTGGCCAATTTAAGTTCCAAGCTCTCATTTGGTTGAAGAGTTTATATGACTTAATGTATGAATATTTCTAACCATCCTAATGGATTTCAACAAGCATATGACAAGCAATGAAATTTACATCGAAACTTACCCGCGGCGGACCGCGTCGCACCTTATGAAACTTACCATGTTCTTCCCTGTCTATTGTTAACATTTTTTTATATCAAGTGCAAAATGTACGTGTGATTGGTCACTGGCATCACAAGCCATCCTGGACGTATAGCTTTGTTAATCGAGATCCTTTCAACGCAAGTAGCTAGCTCCGTTGTAAGTCCTCGCTTAACCTGTGCTGAAACCTTATGCACGACTATACCATATTTCCTCCTAGGCCGAAACGGTCCCATGGCCTCGGGTTGCCGCTCGAGGAAACTATCGCCTTGTCGACAAGTTGTCCATAACCGTACGAAGACATATTTTCCTTTTTAGTTATTAAGACATAGCCTACATTCTCTTTGAAAACTCAATTCTTTTCCCGTGTTCGTGCCCTTGCATTTATCCTTTCATTCGCAGCAACATTACCGATTTACCTAGGAAAGGGGTCGAGAAGAGAAGGGTCAGCCACTCACCTTGAGTTTACTTCGGCGAGAGAACTTGTTGGTCGTACTAGACGTCGCCTACGCGATTACCTGAAATCGCACACGCAACCGATTAGAATACTGTATTATTCAAGGAGTTCGATAGGAAATGCGAGTTCGAAATGCAAGCCATGAAAACCATCGAAAACATTCACGAAAATGCATTCAGAAAACAAAGCCAAAACCAACGCAAGCGGCATGAAAAGCAGAGCAACGGGAGGTCTCTCCCGACTCAGCCGCAGAGTCAATCCTCGAGGCACAACCCGCTGAATATGGGACTTGGTTCCGAAGAAGACATTCCATAACGAGTAACGGATCTTAATTCAACCGTTCCCGTTCGATCGACTTGGTCGATCCCGACCTATCGGTCCCTGACCGAATCGATAGCGACAGTGTTCCTTTCTCGCGCACCCAGTGGACAGAGTACGGGGCACGATGTAGGGACGGGACACTACACCATAACCAACTAAGAAAAAGTTTCGTCCTCGAAACTTAAAATAGAACCTACCTCTACGAGAACAATGAAGGGAACTTTTCCTTCATTTCTGACTCAAGCTTCCATGTCGACTCTTCGACCGAATGGTTCCTCCAGAGGACGCGAACGAGGGAAATAGCACGGTTGCGGAGAAGTTTATCCTTGCGCTCCAAGATTTGCACCGGCTCTTCGACATATGACAAGTCCGCCTTCAGGTCCAGCTTATCCAAATCGACAACATGGCTCGGATCATGCACATACTTCCTCAATTACGATACGTGGAAGACGTCATGTACCTCTGACAACGCAGGCGGCAAGGCGATTTGGTAAGCTACCGGGGTGACTCGCTTCAATATTTTGAACAGGCCAACAAATCTTGGGCTCAATTTCTCCTTCGCACCGAACCTGGAAACTCCCCGCATGGGCATGACTTTCAAGAATACATGGTCGCTTTCCGAGAACTCGAGGGGGCGTCGGTGCATGTCGGCATAGCTTTTCTGTCGGCTTTGTGCTATCTTCAATCTCTCCCGTATTAACTTGACCTTCAGCACGGTCTGCTCCACCAGCTCCGGACCAAGTATCTGCCGTTCCCCGACTTCATCCCAGCAAATGGGCGATCTGCACTTCCGGCCGTACAAAGCTTCATACGGCGGCATTTGGATGCTGGACTGATAGCTGTTGTTGTATGCAAACTCGGCCAGCGGTAGATGGACGTCCCAACTTGACTTCAAGTCGATCGCACAAAGTCGTAACATGTCTTCGAGAATTTGGTTCACCCGCTCTGTTTGACCGTCAGTCTGAGGATGATAAGCTGGGCTGAACTTCAACTTGGTCCCCAGTGCTGAATGAAGACTACTCCAGAAGTGCGCTACAAACCGTCCATCCCGATTCGAGACGATAGATACTGGGACCCCGTGCAGCCGAACTATTTCATCAAGGTATATCTAAGCAAGGCGGTCGACGCTCCAAGTAACTTTGATGGCGATAAAGTGCGCTGACTTGGTTAGTCGATCGACGATAACCCAGATGGCGTCGTTTCCCCGCGGCGTCCTCGACAAGCCAACAACGAAGTCCATAGTGATGTGATCCCATTTCCACTCTGGAATGGCGAGGATTTGCGTCTCCCCGCCCGGTCGCTGGTGCTCGACTTTGACTTGCTGACAGGCCATACATTTTGACACAAAGAGCGCTACGTCCCTTTTTATGTCGTGCCACCAAAAGATAATGCGGAGGTCCTTATACATCTTGGTGCTGCCAGGATGCAAAGAATATTTTGCATAGTGCACCTCCATCATTATCTCCTTTCTAAGTTCTACGTCGTCCGGTACGCATAGCCGTCCCTTCACGCGCAACACTCCCGACTCGTCTTCTGCAAAGTCGGACGCTTTCCCTGTCGATATCAGCTTCCGCATCTTCTCCAGGTAGGGGTCGTCCTTCTGTGCAGACTTGATCCTCTCTAGTAGGTTCAGTTCCACCCGCAGTTGTGCCAGTTTTACGTCTCTGAAACGAACTCGGAGCTCGATGCCCATTCCTTCCAAGTCACGCAGCAGTCGATCGTTGATGCATAACGAAGCTAAGTACTTCCGTCTCAGCGCATCCGCTACCACATTTCCCTTGCCCGACGTGTAGTCGATTGATAAGTCATAGTCTTTGATTAGTTCGAGCCATCGTCTCTGCCGCAAATTTAGCTCTTTCTGGGTGAAGAGATACTTGAGGCTTTTGTGGTCCGTATAAATCCTGCATGCCACGCCATAGAGATAGTGACGCCACAGCTTCAACGCGAACACAATTGTCGCTAGTTCTAGGTCGTACGTGGGGTAGTTCTTCTCGTGCGGCTTCAACTGCCGGGAAGCAAAAGATATCACCTTATCCCGCTGCATGAGCACACACCTCAAGCCCTGGCCAGAAGTATCGCTGAAGATTTGAAATCCCTCCGTCCCTTCAGGAAGAGCAAGTATCGGGGCCGAAACGAGCCGTTGTTTGAGCTCCTGGAAGGAAGCTTCACAGTCGTCTGACCACTTGAATGCGACTCCTTTCTGGGTGAGGCGAGTCAACGACGATGCGATCTTCGCGAAGTCCTTCACGAAGCGTCGGTAGTATCCCGCCAAGCCTAGAAAGCTTCGAATTTTGCTAACTGATGCGGGCCGTTTCCAATCAGCAACTACCTCGACTTTCTTCGGATCGACTGCGATGCCCGCGACGGAGATGATGTGCCCAAGGAATGAGACGATGTTCAGCCAGAACTCGCACTTGCTCATCTTCGCATACAACTGATTCTCTCGAAGGGTTTGGAGTACCGTCCGTAGATGCTCTGCATGTTGCGCTCGATCCTTCGAGTAGACGAGGATGTCGTCGATGAAGACTACTACGAACTTGTCAACGAACGGACGGAACACCCGATTCATTAGATCCATGAAGACGGCAGGGGCGTTCGTCAGACCGAACGGCATTACCAAGAACTCGTAGTGGCCATAACGAGTACGGAAGGCAGACTTCGGCACGTCATCTGGCTTGACTTTGAGTTGGTGATAACCCGATCGTAGATCAATCTTCGAAAACACCGTTGCACCTTGGAGCTGGTCAAACAAGTCGTCGATGGGGGACAGGGGGTATTTGTTTCGGACGGTGGCTTTATTCAGTTCCCGATAGTCGATGCAGAGCCGCATCGATCCATCCTTCTTCTTCACAAATAGCACGGGCGCACCCCACGGCGAGACACTCGGACGGATAAACCCTCTGTCGAGTAATTCCTGAAGTTGTGCCTTCAATTCTTTCAATTCTGCAGGAGCCATTCTGTACGGAGCCTTCGAGATCGGCCGGGTGTCGGGAAATGTGTCGATGGTGAACTCTATTTCTCGATCGGGCGGCATGCCGGGTAGCTCGTCCGGGAACATGTCTGGGAATTCTGCCACAACGTCGGTCTGACCCACATTTGCACCATCCTGTCGCATGTCTCGAACGAAAGCTTGATAGCCTTCGTACCCGGAATGCAGCATCCGTCGAACAGATATTGCGGAGATCACCATGCAGGTCGGCGATGCCTCACCATACGAGTAGCAGAATTCAGGCACTCCAGGTATACGGAATGTGACCTTCTTTTCAGCGCAGTCTATGGTTGCGTTGTACGGATCGAGCCAATCCATGCCAAGTATGATGTCGAAGTCCTTCATATCTAGAACTATCGTATCAAGACCGATCTTTTGACCCCCGATACATATGGTTCCTTCCCCGCAGGCTAAGTTTGTGAGTAGTGGCACATCCGAAGGCATACTTACGCTAAGGTCAAGGTCTAACAACATTACAGGAAATTTGTGCTCGACGGCGAAATCCGTCGATATGAAAGTATGCGAGGTGCCTGAATCAAATAACACACGAGCAGGTACATTATTGAAATTCAATATACCTATCACAACAGTGTCGGAAGCAAACGCCTCATCTCGAGTCATGGCAAAGACATGCCCCTGTGCATTAGGGCGTCGGTCTTGGTTGTTGGATTGATTGGGCTGAGGAGGTCGGGGCGCCTGTCCTCGATTCTCTTGACGGTGTTGTTGTGGCAGGGCGTTACGATTCCCTCTCCGGGGACAATCTTGTTTATAGTGGCCCTTCTGTCCGCAAAAGAAGCATCCCCCTCGACGACAAAGCACTTGCTCGCCTCATGCCCAAGGGAACCGCACTTGGCACATCGTGATGATGAGTTATGTCCCTGGTAACCGCCATGGTTCAGACGCTTTGATGCGTGATTGTTGCCTCCCGTATTGCTAGGACGTTTGTGATTGGAGTGGCGCACAACGTCGTCAGCACCGGAAAGATACAGTTTCTCAAGGCGGAGAGCGTGATTCAGAGCCTCGCCCACGGTCTTGTACTCCGGGACTCCGACATGCGCACCGATAGAGTGTCGCAGACCCACTTCGAACCATCGCACACGGCACTCCTCTGTAGGCAGAAACGTACTAGCAAACTTTGACAACTTGTTGGATTCTGCGGCGTACTGTTCTACTGTCTGATTTCCCTGTCTCAACTGCATGAATTCATTCTCCTTCGCTTGACAAACGACTGATGGAAGGTACTCGACTTCAAAGGCTTTGCGGAACGTTGCCCAAGAGATCGGCGCTGAGTTGTTGTCGCGTCGGATCGCTCGCTTATGTACGGCCCACCAGTCGTGCGCGTTCAACCGTAGCTGAAGTTGTGCGCAGGCGACTTGCTTGGATTCTTCAATGCCGAGCAGCTCGAAGTGATCTTCCAGCTCTTCCAACCAGTCGATTGCCATGGAGGGACCCTCGGTGCCGCTGAAGGAAGTGCGGCACGCCTTCTTGAATTCTGACACTTCAAAGTTGTACTTTTTCAGTGTCGCTGGTTGACGCTCGGGCTCCGCCGTGTCGACTTCAATGGGTTGGATCGTCGACCCGGTGGCAGTAGGTGCGGTGACGGTTGGCGCAGTCGCAGAATTTCTGTTGGCCGCCATTGTTTGGACGATCTGCTGCAGGGTATCCAGATACTTTTGTTGAAGTTTCGCGTGTGCGTCGAAGCGAGCTTCGAACTGGGTGTAACACCCAGTTTTCCAAATGAGGGTATTTTGGTCATTTTTAAAATTTTGAGAATTATTTGGAATTATTATGTATTATTTAGATTTATTATAATTAATGTGATTTTTGAGTGATTTTTAGAATTATTGTTTTTGGTATTTTAGAGACCTTGACTTATGTTGACCTTGTAGACTAATCTAGTGTCTAACCTAGGTCATGACTAAGTGATTAGGATTTGAGAACCTAGGTTGACTTAAGTTGATGAGGATTAACTCATTGGGATTTGTTTGGTGAAAATAGGAGCTAGTTTGATTAGGAATGGCTTGTGAAGTCACAAGTCATTTTATGACTAATAGGCTTATTGGCCCATAGCCCACACCCATTGAACCAAGCCCTAACCCTAGAAAGTCTGACCAGCCCACTATGGTCAGCCCCCCTATTTATATGCTCCTAAAACTAGGGTTGCCTCTTTAGGAAACATTGCCATTTGGAAGAGGTGAGTCCCCATCTTTGTAAATCCCTAGAAAATCCATTTCTTCTCCAAATTCCTTCAAATAAATTGCAATAGAACCTAAATCCAACGTTCTTGCTGTTGGTATTGAGTTTTTACAGGGAGGAAACAATTTGGAGAACTTTTGGTGGTTTGTGGAGCTCTTTCCATTTGGGGATTTTGACCCATTGTTCACCTATAGGTATAATTCTTTCTATTGCTCCTAAACTCTGTTAAAAATCATTACTAGGATGCCCTAGCCCTAACCTAGCTGTAGGAATAGCTAACCCTAAGTTTTGTGTCCAATTCGTGTCCTATTTGGACACGTATCAGTGACATGGTGCATGTGTTCGACGAAATGCCCCAATGGACATTTCGATTGAGTTTTAGAAATGTTTTTGAATAGAAATTAGGGTTTTGGTCTTGCTTATAGGTTTCTAGTGTCTTGATGTGGTTTTCGTGTCGTGTCGGGTCACGGGGGATACGGGAACATGTGGGTGCGTGTGCGCGCGCACGGCACTGTGCGTGCCCTGCTACTCGGGGCTTGCTGTGCAGTGCACACGCCACTTCAACACCTGATTTTTGACACAGTGGTTGGGGCACTGTCTGACACGAGGCTCGCAAAGTTTTACGAGTCCTCGTATCGTGTCGGACACGTTATGGGCTGTTCACGTGTAGTGCACTGTGTATATAAGTGTGCAGTGTGGTGTTCTGTGATTAAATTGTTTAAATAGTTTTAAATTGTACGTTTTTACTTACTAATTAGATTCTAAATAACATGTTTAAACCTCTGTTATATTGTGACATGATTAACTTTGGGTTTTAATAAGGGGTTTGGATTTCGAACATAAAATTTGGGCTTTTCTGATACACTGTCGGATACGTGTGTTTCCAGTTTCCCAAACCAGTTTAAATTCCTTTTTGTGTTATGTTTTTTATTGATAATTGTTCCCACATTTTACATTCTTGATTAGCTAAGTATTTCATTTCGATTTTAGGCTTGGGAATGAGGATTAGGCTATGGGTTGGTTCAATGCAACTGTCAGTGTATTTCTGAACTGTGTTGAGTTTTCTAATACCTGAGATATGAATATTTCATTCTTCAAAACCTGGATTGTGTTCAGTTGAGAACCTGTGATTCAATAGGTACCTGAGTTTCAAATGAACTAAGTACTAATATGTATAAAACCAGAGAATGGGATTGTTAGGTGTGGTTTCCAATCTGGGTATACCTGTGTTAACTCCCCTACTTCGAATACAAAACTAAAACCTGAGATGCATTTTACTATGAACTGATTTGGAGATATTGTTGGTTTTGAAAACTGATTTCCTTTTGTTCAATGATTTTTGAGTTTGAATTCTTGACAACCTGTGATTCAATGTGTTAGCTGGGTTTTCCTATGTTAAACTAGATTGATTCACTGATTTTTGCATTCAACTGTTACCTGAGATTCCTCATCTCATTAACTGAGATGTGTTCTACATAAAACCTGAGAATCTCTGTTTAGAACCTGGAAATGGGTTGTGAGTTTGAGTTTTTGATTAATTGGGAAAGCATTGATTTAATTCTTTTAAACTGTTAACTTAAACTGATTACTTCCTGTTTTAGATGTAAACTGCTATGGTATTGCTCACTGTTTCATTGGTAAACCTGAAATTGGATGTACATTATTCTGAGTTCACTGTTATGTAGGAACCTGAGATTCCTTGTTTGATAACCTGGGAATTAGTTTGTGTTTTCAGTCCTTAATAACCTGATAATGTATTTTCAAAACCTGAGAATAGTTTTTTTTTACTATATAGTTAGTTTGTGAACTGATTTCCTTTCATTTATTTCCATGATTGATTAAACTGTTAACTGTAAAACTGAGAATAGGTTGTGGACTAAGGGGTGGTTCAATATGTGTATACCTGAAATTATTCTTGAATTATTGAATGTTACTTTTCCACTACCTGAGATTTCCAGACTTCTTCCCATTTGATAACTTGGTAAATTCTTTACTGTTGTGAATGGCTTTGGTAAAACCTGAGATAGTATTTTCTATGAGAGTTGGGATTAGTGAACCTGGGAATCACTGTTCTGATTTCTGACACACCCACACAATGCACTGTTAGCTCACACCATAGCTCTCTAGTCACACACACACACATACACTGGTACACATTGGGTGCCTCTTTCTTTTATGCCTATATATGTATTGATGTTATGTGTAGGTACCCTATATCATAGTGTTGTACTTGTGTAGATTAGTTACATATAGCAATGTGTGTACATGTATTTCCTATATGTGGTTGTGTAGGGTAATGTATAGATAGCCAATATGGGATTTCTAACTAGATTATATGTATATCAATATGTGTTATGATATATGGGTGGGTTTGAATAGTGACTATAGGATAGGTGTTTCCTAATAGACTATTAGTCATAGTCAAGCCAATTGGTTATGTGTATAGGCATGGCTTGGCATGGTATTGCCTAGTTAGCCTGGTACAACCTAGAATAGTCTTGTTAGACCTAGATTAGACTAGATTGACCTAGATTAGACTAGATTGACCTAGATTAGACTTGGTTGACCTAGTTTGACTTCTAGGGTTGACCAAGAGTTGACTTTGGTCTAGATTGACCTAGATTCATGTAGAACGCATTGTAGTGCATCTTATTACCATTCTGGACTTGTTGTGACTTGTGCTGTTCTAATAGGAGCCAAACACCACTCCTCGGACAGTATTTTCATCTCGAACTTTCAGTTAGCAGGCGAGTACATTCTCTGATCTTTTCATACTTACCTGGATTATATTCTTGCTCTAGATTACTCTACATGATGCTGACACGTATCTTCACGGATTAATACTATATGGATCCCTTCCTGAGATGTTATCCCTCTATGGGTACATCGGGTATTTTATGTTCATGTACTTTATCATGTGTATCAGGTACTCCTTGTACTCGTACTAGTTCATGTTTTTACATGTTCTCATGTGCTTTATCACGTGCCTCATGTACTACTCATTACATGAGTTCACGTATCCTTAGCTGTATTCATGTGCTTATAACGTAACTTGAATGGATCCTTGTGTATTAATTGGGGCGGGGTGAGTAGAATTGGTTATGTGATCATTATCCCTAGTAGCTGTATAAATGTGCCTCTTATTTGTATTCATGTGCCCCTAAGCCGTTTACATAACCATATTGTACTCTAAATCACGTAGCCACTTACAGTCTCTACTATCATGTATTTACTTTCAGTTACAAAATATCTCCTGTTTACTCGTACTTCCTTTTCAGCACTTCCTGTATTTTACTCTATTGCATGATTTATACTCCTAACCTGCTATGAACTGTTTTGAGAGATATGTGCTCGCTCCCGTCCTGACTGGACCTGTTGAAAATTTTACAGTGAATGATGAGGCTCTGGTGTCTATCCCTCTTGGTGCAGCATTAGACATCACTAGTGACTTGGACCTGCTAGCAGTGGATAATACTTCTCTAGATTAGGGTTGTCTTTACTTTCTGGATCACTGTAGTTAGATTCTGGGATATTTCTGAGATATGTATTTATTTTAGTCACTTAGAATTCTGGATTGTATCTCTGTGATGTTACATTCCTGGATGTTATCTATCTTTATCTTTCTATCTCATTCCTGTTCTATCCTAGATGTGGTTGAGTTATATTCTGTTATGTCACCCCCATTCGGGGAGTATAACTGTATATTACCCTTATCTGTTAGATGTTATGACCTAGGACAGCGTTCTACCGCCGACACTGCGGCGTAGGCTGGACGTACCCACGTCACGTACCCTTATTCTAGGGTGCGGGTCATGACACGTTTTTAGTGGTGGCCCATGCATGTCGAGTTTATGTAGTGGTATTCGAACTAGAGTATCACTACAGCCTGCAGTAGGATTAGGATATATATTTTTTTGGGTACTCAATCACAGTTAGGATTCCTTGAAAGATTTCTGGGACGACCCTTGAGAATCTTATTTAAACTTCAATTTGAAATCCTTCCCCTTGTTTTGTTCGCTCTCACTCCTTGTTTGTTGAATTTGATTTTTGCTGAATCGTTGTTTATTTTGATTTTCCTATCGAGATGAATTTTATGGCCCGAGTTACGGTACCTTCTGATAACATATGTTGACGGAATAACGGGGATAATAAACGTCTACTTGGCTATGGAACCTAGAGTTTATCGCAGCTATATTAGCTGGCGTGGCGAAACATAGAGACCTGACTTCGGATGTACATATCTTGGTTATGAGATTTAGAATTTCTCGTAGCTATACTAGTCGGCATAGCGAGAATTCCAGACGACATGACTATAGAGGTGCATGCCCCTGTTATGGACTCTACCGTTTATCGCAGCCTTGCTTACTAGCGTGGCGAGGATTCTGAGTATCATAATTTTGGACAGACGCATATGATTATCAGATTGTATCTTGGGAAGGTTCTTAAATATATCGTCTCTATCTTCATTCCAGTTATTATAAATTGTTTCCATCATCATTTAACTTAGGAGTAGGAGTATGAGTAGGAGTAGCTTAGCTGTTATTATGAACCTTGTATAACTTCTTGCAATAAATTCTTCCTAATACAATGAATTGGTGATTTTGCTAGACCTTGACTTAGATTTGATATTGTAGCTCTGGTTTCAAAATAGTTCCTTCTTTTAAACAGATAAGCAGAATGGATTTTATCATTGTTTCCTTCTTGCCATTATATCTTGTATTACCTTAAATATATATATAATGGACACAGATACTTGCCTGACACGTATGCATGCTACACTTGTTTACCAACCTATCTAAATGCATGTTAATATGATTAATGTTAAGTTCTCAAAATTCTAGTATTCTGATCAGTGACTAGTCCTATGTTTCTCCATATTAAACTCGTAATTTAAATTTAAATTTCATGTTATTAGTTTGGCTTACATCACTACACATGTATGTTATATACAGGGCTTTATTTCAAAAAAAATTGGTTGAGTTTTGTGTTGAATTGTCAAAACTGAGACTGTGTACATAGTAAACCCTTAACCTTGGATTCTAAGTGTTTAGTTCAAATTGCAGTTTTAAATTGTAAAGTTTTGAGCCGTATACATGGTTGTGTGCAGGTATATAATGTTAGGTTCGTACTCTTACATGTTAAGTTGTGGTTAGGGTACACATTGAGTTGATTTTTTTTGATGTTCGAATTTCTCCAAAACCTTGAAAACTGAATACATGTTAACATTTTTTTTTTTACATTGCTTTCAATATGTGTAGTTCAATTTCAGACCTAATATGTAATGTTGAGCTAGCTGAATGATGAACCCTTCATTTCAAGTCTTAATCCATGTATACATGACACTCTACACTAATGTACACAACTGCCATGAAAACCTAACCTTTCATCTCTATGATATGTTCATATAGATATATAGATATATATATAGTTCTGTAAACATGTTATAATGTATGTAGATGCATAAATTAAATCTTTACCTCTCTATACATATAGATATACATATATACATGGTTAGCCATGCATGTTATGAGTAAATAGCTTGTGCTTTGTAGACTGCTTAACCAATATGCCATGAATAGTGTAACTTGATAGCTACAGTTGAGACTCAAATCCTTCTATACACTTTCATGTATATTTCACACTAACCACATGACCTTTACATACTGTTAGCTTCTCCTCTCTAACACTCTCTCTTCTATATATATTAGATTGTGATTGGATTCAATGCTATTGACTTTCGTTTCTTAAACTTTTGGTTTTAATTTTTCTTAAATAGTACCCTTTATAGATGATTAGTAGTTATCTTATTTTATTTTATTTTTTCTTGATAATTATCAGTTTTCAGATAGGATGGTAGACTGCCATGCAGCCTTAATGATTGTTGTATTTTTATCCCTTCCAGTATGGCACCCATGACCCGAGCCTGTCGCCTGAGAGCAGCTGCAGCTACTGATAGTGTGCTTCCACCTCCTATTGCTCAGGAGGTAGTGACCCCTCAGGCTGACCCAAGGGTAGTGGCACCTCCCGCCATCGAGGAGGTGTCAGCATCCTTACCAGAGAGTTTTCCTCCACCACATGTTACTCAGGAGAGAGTGGCAGTCTCATCTGAGACCAATAGTTCTTCCCCGTCTCCTCCTCTGCCTCCAGAAGCAGTACCCGATACCATACCCTCGGCAGGTTTGCTTCCTGACGGAGCTCAGATATCCAGACTTCTTCGGGATGTGTTAGAGACACAGAGAGTTCAGGCTGAGATCCTGAAGGAGCAGGGCCGTGGAATCCAACTGCTGTGGGATTTGGTACATTCAGGAGGAGAGCCTAGTTCTAAGAGGCCGATGAGCAGTGTATACCCAGAGCCCCGTGA
Source organism: Iris pallida (assembly GCA_029216955.1). Lineage (NCBI taxonomy): Eukaryota > Viridiplantae > Streptophyta > Magnoliopsida > Asparagales > Iridaceae > Iris > Iris pallida. The sequence goes on along the minus strand of JANAVB010016155.1, from coordinate 66,504 downwards.
GCACCCAGACTATCAGCCTAGACCAGCCTACCCAGTCCAGACTCCTGTTCAGCAGAGGCCAGCTGAGAGAGTGCCTACCTGCACCTTCTGTAAGAAGCCTGGACATGTGTGAGACATCTGTAGGAAGAGAAGAGGAGTGTGCCTGTTATGTGGGTCAGCTGCACACAGGCTGCGAGACTGTCCTGCTGCACTTATCCCAGCCAGGACTCCGTCTTCGGAAGGGAGTTCCAGCCACCAGACCTAGTTGGAGGTGAGTCCTTGACCTATATCTTAGCCCGTCTTTGAAAATTGATGCACCCTACCATATTGTTGTATGTTTTGATACCTTGTGATTGCCTAGTACTGTAGCATGTTGGTGTAACTGGATGAGACCCCAGACTGATATTACATGCCATGATCCCATAGGTTATATTTTCCAACTGAATGATTAAATAGGTTTCTGAGACTTTGATTGTGGGGGTTTGACCTAGAAGGGGTACGATCATCTTAATTTCGAGGACGAAATTTTTCTAAGGTGTGTAGGATTGTAACACCCAGTTTTCCAAATGAGGGTATTTTGGTCATTTTTAAAATTTTGAGAATTATTTGGAATTATTATGTATTATTTAGATTTATTATAATTAATGTGATTTTTGAGTGATTTTTAGAATTATTGTTTTTGGTGTTTTAGAGACCTTGACTTATGTTGACCTTGTAGACTAATCTAGTGGCTAACCTAGGTCATGACTAAGTGATTAAATTTGAGAACCTAGGTTGACTTAAGTTGATGAGGATTAACTCATTGGGATTTGTTTGGTGAAAATAGGAGCTAGTTTGATTAGGAATGGCTTGTGAAGTCACAAGTCATTTTATGACTAATAGGCTTATTGGCCCATAGCCCACACCCATTGAACCAAGCCCTAACCCTAGAAAGTCTGACCAGCCCACTATGGTCAGCCCCCCTATTTATATGCTCCTAAAACTAGGGTTGCCTCTTTAGGAAACTTGCCATTTGGAAGAGGTGAGTCCCCATGTTTGTAAATCCCTAGAAAATCAATTTATTCTCCAAATTCCTTCAAATAAATTGTAATAGAACCTAAATCCAACGTTCTTGCTGTTGGTATTGAGTTTTTACAGGGAGGAAACAATTTGGAGAACTTTTGGTGGTTTGTGGAGCTCTTCCCATTTGGAGATTTTGACCCATTGTTCACCTATAGGTATAATTCCTTCCATTGCTCCTAAACTCTGTTAAAAATTATTACTAGGATGCCCTAGCCCTAACCTAGCTGTAGGAATAGCTAACCCTAAGTTTTGTGTCCAATTCGTGTCCTATTTGGACACGTATCAGTGACATAGTGCATGTGTTCGACGAAATGCCCCAAAGGACATTTCGGTTGAGTTTTAGAAATGTTTTTGAATAGAAATTAGGGTTTTGGTCTTGCTTATAGGTGTCTAGTGTCTTGATGTGGTTTTCTTGTCGTGTCGGGTCACGGGGGACACGGGAACACGCGGGTGCGTGCGCGCGCGCGCGGCACTGTGCGTTCCCTGCTACTCGGGGCTTGCTGTGCAGTGCACACGCCACTTCAACACCTGATTTTTGACACAGTGGTTGGGGCACTGTCTGACACGAGGCTCGCAAAGTTTTACGAGTCCTCGTGTCGTGTCGGACACGTTATGGGCTGTTCATGTGTAGTGCACTGTGTATATAAGTGTGCAGTGTGGTGTTCTGTGATTAAATTGTTTAAATAGTTTTAAATTGTGTTTTTACTTACTAATTAGATTCTAAATAACATGTTTAAACCTCTGTTATATTGTGACATGATTAACTTTGGGTTTTAATGAGGGGTTTGGATTTCGAACATGAAATTTGGGCTTTTCTGATACACTGTCGGATACGTGTGTTTCCAGTTTCCCAAACCAGTTTAAATTCCTTTTTGTGTTATGTTTTTTATTGATAATTGTTCCCACATTTTACATTCTTGATTAGCTAAGTATTTCATTTCGATTTTAGGCTTGGGAATGAGGATTAGGCTATGGGTTGGTTCAATGCAACTGTCAGTGTATTTCTGAACTGTGTTGAGTTTTCTAATACCTGAGATATGAATGTTTCATTCTTCAAAACCTGGATTGTGTTCAGTTGAGAACCTGTGATTCAATAGGTACCTGAGTTTCAAATGAACTAAGTACTAATATGTATAAAACCAGAGAATGGGATTGTTAGGTGTGGTTTCCAATCTGGGTATACCTGTGTTAACTCCCCTACTTCGAATACAAAACTAAAACCTGAGATGCATTTTACTATGAACTGATTTGGAGATATTGTTGGTTTTGAAAACTGATTTCCTTTTGTTCAATGATTTTTGAGTTTGAATTCTTGACAACCTGTGATTCAATGTGTTAGCTGGGTTTTCCTATGTTAAACTAGATTGATTCACTGATTTTTGCATTCAACTGTTACCTGAGATTCCTCATCTCATTAACTGAGATGTGTTCTACATAAAACCTGAGAATCTCTGTTTAGAACCTGGAAATGGGTTGTGAGTTTGAGTTTTTGATTAATTGGGAAAGCATTGATTTAATTCTTTTAAACTGTTAACTTAAACTGATTACTTCCTGTTTTAGATGTAAACTGCTATGGTATTGCTCACTGTTTCATTGGTAAACCTGAAATTGGATGTACATTATTCTGAGTTCACTGTTATGTAGGAACCTGAGATTCCTTGTTTGATAACCTGGGAATTAGTTTGTGTTTTCAGTCCTTAATAACCTGATAATGTATTTTCAAAACCTGAGAATAGTTTTTTTTACTATATAGTTAGTTTGTGAACTGATTTCCTTTCATTTATTTCCATGATTGATTAAACTGTTAACTGTAAAACTGAGAATAGGTTGTGGACTAAGGGGTGGTTCAATATGTGTATACCTGAAATTATTCTTGAATTATTGAATGTTACTTTTCCACTACCTGAGATTTCCAGACTTCTTCCCATTTGATAACTTGGTAAATTCTTTACTGTTGTGAATGGCTTTGGTAAAACCTGAGATAGTATTTTCTATGAGAGTTGGGATTAGTGAACCTGGGAATCACTGTTCTGATTTCTGACACACCCACACAATGCACTGTTAGCTCACACCATGGCTCTCTAGTCACACACACACACATACACTGGTACACATTGGGTGCCTCTTTCTTTTATGCCTATATATGTATTGATGTTATGTGTAGGTACCCTATATCATAGTGTTGTACTTGTGTAGATTAGTTACATATAGCAATGTGTGTACATGTATTTCCTATATGTGGTTGTGTAGGGTAATGTATAGATAGCCAATATGGGATTTCTAACTAGATTATATGTATATCAATATGTGTTATGATATATGGGTGGGTTTGAATAGTGACTATAGGATAGGTGTTTCCTAATAGACTATTAGTCATAGTCAAGCCAATTGGTTATGTGTATAGGCATGGCTTGGCATGGTATTGCCTAGTTAGCCTGGTACAACCTAGAATAGTCTTGTTAGACCTAGATTAGACTAGATTGACCTAGATTAGACTAGATTGACCTAGATTAGACTTGGTTGACCTAGTTTGACTTCTAGGGTTGACCAAGAGTTGACTTTGGTCTAGATTGACCTAGATTCATGTAGAACGCATTGTAGTGCATCTTATTACCATTCTGGACTTGTTGTGACTTGTGCTGTTCTAATAGGAGCCAAACACCACTCCTCGGACAGTATTTTCATCTCGAACTTTCAGTTAGCAGGCGAGTACATTCTCTGATCTTTTCATACTTACCTGGATTATATTCTTGCTCTAGATTACTCTACATGATGCTGACACGTATCTTCACGGATTAATACTATATGGATCCCTTCCTGAGATGTTATCCCTCTACGGGTACATCGGGTATTTTATGTTCATGTACTTTATCATGTGTATCAGGTACTCCTTGTACTCGTACTAGTTCATATTTTTACATGTTCTCATGTGCTTTATCACGTGCCTCATGTACTACTCATTACATGAGTTCACGTATCCTTAGCTGTATTCATGTGCTTATAACGTAACTTGAATGGATCCTTGTGTATTAATTGGGGCGGGGTGAGTAGAATTGGTTATGTGATCATTATTCCTAGTAGCTGTATAAATGTGCCTCTTATTTGTATTCATGTGCCCCTAAGCCGTTTACATAACCATATTGTACTCTAAATCACGTAGCCACTTACAGTCTCTACTATCATGTATTTACTTTCAGTTACAAAATATCTCCTGTTTACTCGTACTTCCTTTTCAGCACTTCCTGTATTTTACTCTATTGCCTGATTTATACTCCTAACCTGCTATGAACTGTTTTGAGAGATATGTGCTCGCTCCCGTCCTGACTGGACCTGTTGAAAATTTTACAGTGAATGATGAGGCTCTGGTGTCTATCCCTCTTGGTGCAGCATTAGACATCACTAGTGACTTGGACCTGCTAGCAGTGGATGATACTTCTCTAGATTAGGGTTGTCTTTACTTTCTGGATCACTGTAGTTAGATTCTGGGATATTTCTGAGATATGTATTTATTTTAGTCACTTAGAATTCTGGATTGTATCTCTGTGATGTTACATTCCTGGATGTTATCTATCTTTATCTTTCTATCTCATTCCTGTTCTATCCTAGATGTGGTTGAGTTATATTCTGTTATGTCACCCCCATTCGGGGAGTATAACTGTATATTACCCTTATCTGTTAGATGTTATAACCTAGGACAGCGTTCTACCGTCGACACTGCGACGTAGGCTGGACGTACCCACGTCACGTGCCCTTATTCTAGGGTACGGGTCGTGACATTGGGCCTGTCGTTCCTCCGTCTGTTGATGTCGGTTCTCGGACTGGTTTCGCTGCGCCTCCATCATGCGCAGCATCCTTTCGATGGTATCGTTAGAAGGTCCGCCCCGCGATCGATGCGAACTACTAGAGCCGCTAGAAGCGCTCTGTTCTTGTTTGGCCGTGGGTTCCGTCAATTCTGCGATACGAAGGCAAACGCATCAGTCACAAATTATTACGGACTCATTGTATGGAACAACTTATCTCATCGATACAAGGTCAAAGGATGTAAAGTCGTGCTCTGATACAACTATGTCACGCCCCGATTCCGTAGAATCGATAGTCGTCCTCCGGGCGTGATGTCGTGCGAACCTAAGTTGCGATCGCACAAGGCATAGTCATAAGGTTATCCGAAACACAACATCAAGTTACAGTACGTAGAGAAATTGATTGACACATTTGAAATAGAAGTAAACTTTTTCATTGATAAGAAAACTTCATTTACATTGACTTCATTACATTCATTACCGCGCGGGCTACAACATGACTCGACTTACAAAATGAATGCCGATGAGATAGTCGTTCCATACATTACACCCCTTTATACAAGCAAAAACCATTACACATTTCCACCTGCGATCGAAGAAAGCCGAGCCGCCATTGGTCTTCTTTTGTACTGAATGCGGAGTCTTCAAAAGGAATTTAGAAACAAGCCTTTACACGGACGAGGCTTCAAAAGTGTCCATGCCGCCTCGAGATTTAAGTGACACGCCCTTCGGGATTCGGGGTACCTGCGTGGAGAGCGAGGATCAGTACATTACACTTTGTACTGGTGCGTGGCAAATTTAAGTTCCAAGCTCTCATTTGGTTGAAGAGTTTATATGACTTAATGTATGAATGTTTCTAACCATCCTAATGGATTTCAACAAGCATATGACAAGCAATGAAATTTACATCGAAACTTACCCGCGGCGGACCGCGCCGCGCCTTATGAAACTTACCATGTTCTTCCCTGTCAATTGTTAACATTTTTTCATATCAAGTGCAAAATGTACGTGTGATTGGTCACAGACATCACAAGCCATCCTGGACGTATAGCTTTGTTAATCGAGATCCTTTCAACGCAAGTAGCTAGCTCCGTTGTAAGTCCTCGCTTAACCTGTGCTGAAACCTTATGCACGACTATACCTTGTTTCCTCCTAGGCCGAAACGGTCCCGTGGCCTCGGGTTGCCGCTCGAGGAAACTATCGCCTTGTCGACAAGTTGTCCATAACCGTGCGAAGACATATTTTCCTTTTTAGTTATTAAGACAGCCTACATTCTTTTTGAAAACTCAATTCTTTTCCCGTGTTCGTGCCCTTGCATTTATCCTTTCATTCGCAACAACATTATCGATTTACCTAGGAAAGGGGCCGAGAAGAGAAGGGTCAGCCACTCACCTTGAGTTTACTTCGGCGAGAGAACTTGTTGGTCGCGCTAGACGTCGCCTACGCGATTACCTGAAATCGCACACGCAACCGATTAGAACACTGCATTATTCAAGGAGTTCGATAGAAAACTGCGAGTTCGAAATGCAAGCCATGAAAACCATCAAAAATATTCACGAAAATGCATTCAGAAAATAAAGCCAAAATCAACGCAAGCGGCGTGAAAAGCAGAGCAAAGGGAGGTCTCTTCCTACTCAGCCGCAGAGTCAATCCTCGAGGCGTAACCCGCTGAATATGGGACTTGGTTCCGAAGAAGACATTCCATAACGAGGAATGGATCTTAATTCAACCGTTCCCGTTCGATCGACTCGGTCGATCCCGACCTATCGGTCCCGACCGAATCGATAGCGATAGTGTTCCTTTCTCGCGCACCCCGTGGACAGAGTACGGGACACGATGTAGGGACGGGGCACTACATAGAGCATATAAAGGGAATCTTGGAATATTTAATGTGAAAATACATAATTTTGGGTTTTTCATAAAATTCACCCCGCGGTGGGTTTTTCATAAACACTCATCCTGAAAATAGGTATTTTAGCAATTTTCAGATGAAATAATAGTATGTATATTAGTTATAATAGTGTTTGGTGGTAATAACTGTAAACTTAGTATTATTAATAAATTTTGGTTGGATAATAGTCAGGTGCTTCGTGGTTGTTATGTATCAGTTTAGTCTTTGGAAAAAAGAAGAAGGAATAATTAGAAATCGTCATCAAAACAACACTATTCCGAAGGTGAAAGGGTACTATGAAAAGAAGAAACGGTGTATGTTTTATCTTTCTTATTTTTTGATAGCCAGGTATGCATGCAAGCTAAGTTTTAGATTTCTGTGTTATTGGTCGTTGTTTTCTTGTTGTCTTTGATGTTTCCAATATTTTTTGTTGTATTAATTGTGACATATATATATATATTTTTATATTGTTTGTTGATTTATTGTTGTCTTTGGTGTTTCGGATGATTTCGACTTGTTACATACTCCTTTTCTGATTTAAGTCAAATAAAAATTATTTTAGATGATTTTAAAATAATAGTGCGATAGAAATAATGTATTCATGATCCCATCGTCTATCCGATGTGGGACTAAATTACCAACTCCACATCACCTTTAAAGTGCTCAATCGAAAACGAGATATAATCCAACAGATGAGAGAGTAGTATGAAAAGAAGAAACCGTGTATGTTTTTATTTTTTGATAGCCAGATATGCATGCAAGCGAAGTTTTAGATTTCTGTGTTATTGGTTGTTGTTATCTTCTTGTCTTCGATGTTTCCAACAATTTTTTGGGTATAAATTGTGACATATTCATTTTTTTTTATTGTTTGTTGATTTATTGTTGTCTTTGGTGTTTCAGATGATTTCGACTTGTTACATACTCATTTTATGATTTAAGTCAATAAAAATTATTTTAGATGATGTTAAAATAAATAACAAAATAATACTGCAATGGAAATAACATATACAAATATGTACTAAAGTTAAAATAAAAAAAAAGGATTATTTGGTAATTGAATCTCACATATGTATGAATACTATAGTTTGGATCTGGAAAATAACCAAAGTTAGAATTTAGGTTTCAAAATTACTGTTCACATAAGCTAATGAACAGTGATTTCGAAATCTAAATTCTAAAATTGATCATTTTCGAAAATCAAACTCTAATTTTGGTATATATGTGTGAGATTCTGTTCCTAAATATTTCAAAAAATTAAAGCTGTAGATGACACGAAAATGATTAATAACCTTCCAAGAAAGTGCAATACTTATCCTTCACGCAACCTTACAGAAAATACAATTAATATCCAATTGGCAGCCAGCTACAGAAAAGCAGTGCATTCATCTGCTAATTAAGAAAGTCATAATCCTTGTGTTCATGCTTTCGCTATATTATATTTCACCATTCACTCCTCTTCAAGATTAACAGCACCGCCACAGAAAAATAAAATAATTGAGAAAAAGAGAGAGAGAGAGAGAGGGAAAAAAAATGGTGGGGATCATCCACAGGAGCGTGGAGGTGAACGGGATAAGGATGCACGTGGCGGAGAAGGGGGAGGGTCCGGTGGTGCTGCTCCTCCACGGCTTCCCGGAGCTCTGGTACTCGTGGCGCCACCAGATCCTCGGCCTCGCCGACGCCGGATACCAAGCCGTCGCGCCCGACCTGCGCGGATACGGGGACACCGACGCCCCTCCCTCCGTGTCCGACTACTCCATCTTCCACCTCGTGGGCGACCTCGTCGCACTCATCGACTCCCTCGGCCAGCAACAGGCCAGTGCTAAGCTGTTTCTTATTATGTTATATTATTTTTTTTCCCATTCAATTCTTTCTATTATATTAGAGTGATAAAATTTAGCATATTTATATAAAAGAGGAGAAGTTTTCAATATTTTTTTTTATTGTGATGGTGCCCAATTTTTTTTTTCTTATAATTTATCATCTTAAATAAATTTAACTCTTTATATACAATTTTATCTTTTTTTAAAAATTTTTAGATATTTATTTAAACTTAATATTAGAAAAAAAGATATGTTTAAAAAATAATTTAAAATCTTAAATATTTTTTTCTCAAATCTTAGATATAACTTGAAATCGTAATAATTTTATGAAACAATTTTTAAAATATTTCTAGAAAAAATATTTAAAACAATTTTTAAATGTTAGATATTTATTTAAATTAAATATTAGAAAAAATATGTTTAAAAAATAATTCAAAATCTTAAATATTAGATTTTTAAATCTAATATTACCAAAAATATGTTTAAAAAAATAATTGTAAAAATTAAATAAATTTATCTTTAACGTGAGAAAGTTGATTTATTCGTCCGTAAATAAATTTAACTTCTTATATACAATTTATTTTTAATTTTTTTCCAAATCTTAGATATTCGTTTAAATCTAATATTTAAAAAATATGTTAGAAAAAATCACTTAAATCTAATATTAGAAAAATATCTTAAAGATAAGTTAAAATTAATAATTTAAAATCTTAAATATTGTTTCTCAAATCTTAGATATAATTTGAGATCGTACATAGTTTTTTCAAATAAAATTTAAAATAAAGATAAGTTCTTAGATATTCTTTCAAATATAATATTAGAAAAAAATATCTTGGGTGTTGAAATCCTAAATAATTTGTTTTCTACTGAATTAATTCTATAAAAAAAATTCATGGAAAAAAATTTAAGAAATTAATTCAGGTGTTTGATTGTCCTTGTTTTCTACGAAAATTGATCTCTTTCTATGGGTTTGACCATTTATTTTAAATTTAGCTTAAATTGACATGATTTTCAAAGATAGAAAATAAAGATATGAAAATAAAGCATAAAAGATTATATTTGATACTTAATTATAAAATATTTTAATAAATTATGAATAATTTTATATTCTCATCTGATAACTTATAATATATTTTTATATTCATATCTTATAAATTATGAGTTATTTTTTATCACCAAATATAATATTTTATGTTTGAAAAATATCCAAGAACTTACCTCTAGAGATATTTTAAAAATTGTTTGATAAAATTATTACATTATAAGTTATATCTAAGATTTGAGAAAAAATATTGAAGATTTTGAATTATTTTTTAAACATATTTTTTCTAATATTAAGTTTAAATAAATATCTAAGATTTTTTAAAAAAAAGATAAAATTGTATATAAATAGTTAAATTTATTTAAGATAATAAAATCTAACTTTCTCACTTAACCATCAAATAAAAAAATTTAGAAAAAAATAATAATAATTGGACACTCTAAAAAAAATAAAAAAAATGGACGCCACATCACTTTTCCTATAAATATTAAAAACTTCTCCTCTTTTATATAAATATGCTAAATTTTATCACTCTATATGAAATTTCCTCATTATATTATTATTATTTCATATTCCATAGACTCCTGTTCTATTCTCCCACCATAATAAGCAATCAATCTTATTGCAGCAATCAATCTTATTGCACGAGTTTGTTACGGAGTCATCCGTAACGACTTTTGACGATGGTGTATGAAAAAAATATCTTCTTCCTCTATAGAACTTATTTAGTTAATTAATTTATATAGTTATTATTATATTTCTACTATTATAAGTGGTTTGAAAATCGTTCAAGATTGAACTATCTAAGTCGTATGTATACCATTTTTTTTTAAAAAAATTATATAAAGTTGTTGAAAAAAAATTGTTATATACGTTCAACATGGAAAATCGAATTTCAATAAACAAAAAAAATACCTCTCATCTTAACCATATGAGTTAGAAAAAATATTTGACTATAATTATATAATGTTCTTATTATACGTTAGTTATATACGTGTAAAGTACGTGTATATACTAGGTACTAGTAATGTGAATGTGCAATGCGGAAAAAAAAAATATACATACCGTTTAAAAAAAATACAATCAAATGCCTCCTATATATCATATTAGGTGGTCAAATGTTCGATTAAGGTTTTTTTTAATAACTATTATATTATTTATATAGTTATTTAGTTATCTTCTTCTTATTATTTTAATTTATTTAAATGATGATATACATACTGTTTAGACGGCTTATTTTTGAACTATTTCTAAGCCCTATTATAATAGTAGAAATCTCTATTAGCAATTCAGTAAACGGGAAAAAAATTGGGACAAATTAGCAATTAGACGAACGAAAAAATTTGGGACAACAAAAGTATATAAATCTGCTCAATACAAATAAAATACGTTAGAAAAATTGATCAATTATTCAAAAAAATAGAAATGCTGATGTTAGAAATTTCACATTCTTGAATATATTGTTAAATTTGATTAATTAAACATATTTCCACCATATTTTTTTTCCAATTTTTTTAATAATTTATATGACAAATCTTGTATAATAAAAGTTTTATTCAGGTGATTTCTAACCAGTGTTGAAATATTTGGGCGTTCTCATAAATGATGGATTCTCAGTATGTCGAGAATGGTATAAAATTAAATATCAGTATGTGTGGACCCAGAAACACTTTAATCAAGTGCCTAGTTTTTTTTTTCCCTAGGATAAGGACCTCACCTGTCACCAACTGTTGTCTTTGTGTTTTCCATGGCTGCGTGTTTTCCAACATGGCTACAATGCTACATATATTTTAAGCTTTTATGCACTAATTAGTCAGAGAAGAAAAAAGAAAGAAAGAAAGAAAGGCAACATGTACTTTCTTTCTTCTTTTAATAACAAACTTGCTCCTATTAGAATCTCTCTTCAATCTCACGGGTTCAAAATAGGCCACGTAATTAAAAATTACAAATCGATATTATCTAATTACCTAACGTATATCTATAAAATTCTAGCTAATTAAAATATATTTAACAACTGCTAGTCTAAACTATTTTTCAAAAAAAATCAACAAAATACACCATGCGGAAAAAAAAATGGAATCAAGTATTAAATATAAATAGAATCAAGTATTAAATATATACAGCCGTGCGATGGTACGGTTTTTCAAATTACTACATGTACAAATATTAATGATAATTAAAATTTTGTCACTCTCCATACTTAGTAATTTAATTTCAGATTTTTTTTTTCAATTTAGATTAATGATTCTAATATTAAAATAATATTATGAAAAATATCTTATTAATATTATTAACACCAAAAAATAAGATTTGAAAGAATTTTTTTTTTTTCAAATAATGAGTAATTTCACAAATACTGGCAAGATAATTCCCTCAGATAGTTTTACTTTTAAAAGGTACTCCCCTCCAAAAAAAATTGAAGTAAAAAAATAATAGCAAGTACATGTTTTACACAGTAATAAAAATTAAGAAAATGGAAAAGAATAATAAGTTAATGTACACACATTGCCAAGTTTTCATCTTTTCAAATTGAATAATAATAACTATGGGCCCCTTATTTTCATCTTTTCAAATTGAATAATAATAACTATGGGCCCCTTATTTTCATTTGTGACATAGGCTGCAAGTTGTTCTATATATCCTTTCCACAGTGTGCATTTCATTTTTTTTTTTATCCTAGTAAGAATAGTTAATTTAAAAGATAATATAAAGTGTGTAATATTTTTATGAGATGTAAAAAATGAATAATATTTATTCCTTTCCATTCCTAAAAATTGGAATGATAAGTATGGTCCAACAAAAATGATTTCACCAATAATGATAAGTATGTCAACAAATAAAAATTTAGAAACAATTAAATAAATGCCAATAATGAGATTGGTAAAAACGTGTACGTCGAGTTTGTTTTTTTATGACATCATCATATGAAACAAAAAAAAACAATTCATAAATCCTTATATGGATGTTGTGTTGTCTTGTATCCATAATTATGTCTGTTGAGAATCAATAAGGGACTTTTAGTCCCACATCGGAATATGTAGTATGTAGAGGAGCTAGACTCCCTATAAGTAGTGAAGTAGTCCATCAATAAAATTATTCAACCATTATTTTCTACATGGTATCAGAGCCATAACTCTCTCTCTCTCTCTCTCTCTCTCTCTCTCTCCACAAAAAAAAAAAAAAAATTAGTCGACCCCCCCCCCAAACCCCCCCGACCCCCACCCCGGAGCAGCGACCCACCCCCCCCCCCCCCCCCCGACCCCCCCCCCCCCCCCCCCGGAGCAGCACCCACCCCCCCGACCCCCCCCCCCCCCGGAGCAGTCCCCCCCCCCCCCCCCCCGACCCCCCCCGGAGCCGCAGCGCCCCCCCTCCCCCCCCCCCCCCCGACCAGCACCCTTCCCCCCCTCCCGCCCCTCTCCAGCACCTTTCCGCCCCCCCTCCTCCCTCTCCCTCTCCTGTAATGGAAACCCTAGCCCTAGCAGCCCCATCCAAACCCTAACCCTAACCATAGCCGTCTTTATACAAAAAAAAAACAACGGCGTATTTCGAAGACAGACGGCTGCCAAATACTTTATTTGCACCAACTCTGATCATCGCTTACGCCGTTTGGAACTAACAAATGCTTTATTTGTTATTCCTTCTTCACATCGGAATCTCTACAGAGACTGATCATGTCTTCTCTGGTGTCCTGACGTGTTCACTTTACATGCGCGCGCCGGTGCTGGCCATGTTAGTAGCGCATTCGTAAAGTCTGTGACGTCGAAGAAAACGACGAAGACGGAGAAGATGACGACGTTGGGGAAGTTGCCGACTCCGACGTCGAAGAAGCCGAAGAAGACGACGAATAGGATTCACAGTTGAAGAAGGCATGGATTCGATCAGTGGCAAACTGACGGCCGAAGAGATGAAGGCCTTGGTTGATGATATCTTATCAAAGAGATTAACCGAGGCAACCCCACGTGCGATCCATACTGATGTGGATCCGTCATCTTACAAAATGGGGAAATTGGAGAAGCTGGAGACGAAGTTGGAAGGAACGTCCAACTACTTGAAGTGGTCGCGGCATGCGATGCGGACGCTGAAGGGACGTGGCTTGGTTGGCTATGTCACTGGCCACGCCAAGGCGCCAGCCGATCACTCCGCAAAGGAGTTTGCTGTTTGGGAGATTGTCAACAACGTAGTGGCTGGGTGGTTGACTGCCTCATTAACCGACCAGGTGTCAGGCAATGTCGAGGCAATGGAGGCTGCTGCTGATATATGGCGGACTCTAAAAGATATGTACTCCGGCTCCGACAACCCTATGCGAGTCTTTCAACTGCAAGATGAACTCGATAGGGTGGCCCAAGACGAACGTACCATCTCTGAGTACGCAGCCCTGTTGAAGAAGTACTGGTCTGATCTAGATCATTATGATCCTCTTGGGATGGAAGATGCACAAGTCGAACCGGCATTCGCGAAGTACTTTCAGACGTTCCTGGCTTATATTTCGTGGCAGCGTATGATAAAATTCCTGAAGGGACTACACCCTGTATTTGAACAGAGACGAAATATCCTCATATCCCAATCCACGCTTCCGACCTTGGAAGAAGCTATAGCCGTCATGACACAGGAAGAAGCTCGACTGAAGTTGATGCCCAACAAGGGATCCTACCAGGGGGAGCGAGCCGAGGTTGAAAAGTCTGCCCTTGCTGCCTTCAATCAACCTCCATCTGTTGGTGGTGTTTGCCACAATTGTGGTGACTCCGGACATTACATCCGATTTTGTCCAAAACCCTTGCGAAATCAGTCTACTGATCGAGGACGGGGTCGTGGCGGCCGACGGGGTAATAGAGGAGGTTATGCTGGTAGACGGGGAGGACACAATGCGAATCTGGTGGAGGAAGGGGGAGAGAATCTACTGGCTGAAATAATCCCGCTTGAGAGGGAGTTCCTTGAGAAGTTGCGAGGCACGAAGCTGGTTTCGGCCGACAGTCCTGGGGCGTCTTCGACCTTGGGAGATCACATCACTTACTTTGCCCAAACCGGCACCGGTGATTCTGTACGTGCTCTTGCATCTGTCCATCAGCCAGGATGGATAATGGACTCTGGGGCATCTCGCCATGTCACGGGATCCCGTGGTGCGTTTCAGGACTATACTCAACTACCATTGCCGGAGAGTATTCAGACCGCTGATGGTACATCCAGACCTGTAGTGGGTACAGGCACTGTCGCATGCACCCCTTCCATCACTCTAACCAATGTCTTACATGCTCCATCTTTTTCTGTCAATCTTTTATCCATTAGTGCTATTATACTTGATCTTAACTGTACTGTTTTCTTTGACATTCCTAAGGTGACTTTTCAGGAAAAGGGGACAGGACGACGACTTGGGACTGGCACATGGCATAAGGGGCTGTGGTATTTAGACCGGACTGGACTGGACAACGCTTTGGCATCCTTGGTAGCAGACGCACCACCAGAAGCTTCCTGTCGCAGTGTTGAAGCCGACTTGCTACTCCACCACCAGCGTGTCGGTCATTCCTCTTTTCAAGTTATTAGTCGAATGTATCCGTCCTTATATCAAAGGGCTGATAAAGAGAAGTTATTTTGTGATGCTTGTGAGTTGGAAAAATATATCAGAAGCTCGTATGTAAGCTCGGGGAATAGGAGTTCAGCTGCTTTTGACATGATACATTCGGACGTATGGGGCCCTTGTCCTACAACCGGAATTAACGGTTTTCGATGGTTCGTCACCTTCATTGACTTGTTATACCCGCGTGACATGGGTCTACCTTATGAAGAATAAAAGTGACGTCCTTGAGGCTTTTCGGGACTTTCATCGCCGGGTGAAAACACAATATGGCGCTAAAATTAAGTGTTTCCGGTCTGACAATGGGACGGAGTATACTAATAAGCAGGTTATTGAGTATTTTTCCACCCATGGAATACTACATCAAACTTCATGTGCTTATACTCCGGCACAAAATGGTGTGGCTGAACGAAAGAACAGACACCTGCTGGAAGTCACACGGACGATGATGCTGGCTATGAATGTCCTGAAGCACTTATGGGGGCAGGCTATTTTGACGGCCTCGTATCTCATCAACAGAATGCCGTCTCAAGTATTGGACTGGAAGACACCATTGGAGATGCTTACTGGGACAACTACATACACTGTTCCACCAAAAGTTTTTGGATGTGCGTGCTTTGTCCAAGATAATAGGCCCGGCGTTGGCAAACTGGATCCTAGAGCAGTCAAATGTGGCCGTCGGATCGGTTCCGTGTCCGGTTGTAAAAAACTGGACGAAATGGGGAGAGCACAGTGACTCAGATACAGAGAATGAAGAAGAATATACATATGTTACGCAGGAGGAGCAGCAGACAAGGGAAAAGGAGCTCCAAGTCTACAAAAGGAGACAACAGAAGTCCAGTATTGTGCCTATGCCGTGCCCTGTGCCTACTGTACCAAGTCCCTCGTCTACTCCTGCTCCAACTCTTGAAGATGTTGCCCCCGCACTGAATCACTCGGATTCTGATGCGGATCTCTCCGACTCGGATGGTATGATCTCTCCACCACCTATTGCTCCCTTAAGGAGATCTTCTCGCATCAATGCAGGTAAGGCTCCTAGTCGTTTTGATGATTATGAACATGACATTGCCAACTTCTTGTCTTATTCTAACATTTCTTCGAATTATCGAGCCTTCATTGCATCGTTAGACTCTACTTCTTTGCCCAAGTGTTGGCAGGAAGCAAAGAAAGATCCAAGGTGGAAAGCTGTAATGATGGAAGAACTTGGGGCACTGGAGAAAAATAAGACATGGGAGCTGGTTCCATTACCCAAAGGAAAGAAAGCTGTGGGATGCAAATGGGTGTACACAGTGAAAGAGACGCCAGAAGGAAAAGTAGAGCGGTATAAGGCGAGGTTGGTTGCAAAAGGATTCACACAGTCATATGGCATAGACTATGATGAGACGTTTGTCCCAGTAGCAAAAATGAGCACCGTGAGAACTCTGGTCTCCATTGCAGCGAACTATGGGTGGAAGCTATACCAGCTGGATGTGAAGAATGTCTTTCTTCATGGGGACCTGCAAGAAGAAGTGTACATGGAGCTCCCGCCAGGGTGCTACGCGACGAAATCAAACGGAGGGACGTTGCAAGGAAAGGTGTGTAAACTGAAGAAGTCGCTATACGAGCTCAAGCAATCTCCTCGAGCATGGTTTGACAGATTCAGAAAGGCTGTCACAGGCATGGGATACCGTCAAACAAATGCAGATCATACGGTCTTCCTCCAGCATACAAGAGGCCACATCACTATACTTGCTGTATATGTGGATGATATAGTAATCACAGATGATGATGAAGTCGAGATCGCTAAGCTGAAGTCAAAACTCGCGAAGGAGTTTGAGGTGAAGGATTTAGGGGCGATGAGGTACTTTCTAGGTATCGAAGTGTGTGAAGGCGAACAGGGAATTGTTCTATCACAAAGAAAATACACACTAGATCTGCTGAAGGAGACAGGGATGCTGGAATGCAAAGCAGCGGTCACTCCAATTGACCAGAAGTGCAATTTGGGAGCAGAAGCAGGAGAGCCCGTTGATCGTGAAAGATATCAAAGACTTGTAGGAAGATTGATTTATCTGGGACACACTCGTCCTGATATCTCATTTGCGGTGAGTGTAGTGAGTCGCTACATGCATGATCCAAGAAAGGGTCATATGGAAGCAGTATTTCAGATCTTGAGATATCTGAAAGGAACGCCGGAAAAGGGGCTATAGTTCAAGAAGAATGGACGCATAGAAGTTGAGGGATACTGTGATACAGATTGGGCAAGCTGTATAGACGACAGAAGGTCTACCACGGGATACTGTGTTTTTGTAGGAGGAAATCTGGTCTCATGGAGAAGCAAGAAACAGTCAGTGGTAGCACAGTCGACAGCTGAAGCAGAATACAGAGCAATGGCTCTGGGAGTGTCAGAGTTGCTATGGGTGAAAGCATTGCTGACAGAGTTGAAGCTGGATAATGGAGCACCATTGCGTCTTCTGAGCGATAGTCAAGCTGCAATAAGTATAGCTAACAATCCAGTTCAGCACGACAGAATGAAGCACATCGAGATTGATCGATTCTTCATCAAGGAGAAGCTGGAACAAGGGATACTGAAGATTGACCATGTCCGCTCAGAAGAACAAGTTGCAGACTGTCTGACTAAGGGTCTTAGTTCATTAAGTCTGTCGAAGCTATGTAACAAGATGGGGATGATCAATATCTATCGCCCATCTTGAGGGGGAGTGTTGAGAATCAATAAGGGACTTTTAGTCCCACATCGGAATATGTAGTATGTAGAGGAGCTAGACTCCCTATAAGTAGTGAAGTAGTCCATCAATAAAATCATCCAACCATTATTTTCTACAATGTCCAACGCCAAAATTGGTTAATATACGGTACTCGCATTCCGAAAGCATGGGTGAAAACTTATTTACCAATGCCTTCTTCACATATGCATAAATTTTAGAACCCTAAAAAAATATGTAAAAAATAGTTTGTGAATAATTGAATAACTAAGTCATTAACTTTTTCGTTCATGAGCACCATCTCAATGCAATTTTCTTCAGATTTATTGTCAAAGCTCGGGACTTTCCATAGTCGAATAATTCTTACCTTAAGTTTCTATGTTTCCTTCATGGACGTTATTTGATTAATAAGATTAACATCGGAATCCATCTTGTCAAAATAACAATTATGTATGAAGAGTTGATATTTCAAATTATCATGTAATGAGCTTAGATCATTAGAACAAATGCAATAAAAAATTATGAGTTTAGATCATTAGAACAAATGCAATAAAACAAGATTTTGGGTGATATTTCCATAATGAAATAACAAAGATTAATGAAAATCGTACATGATAATCTTTGTTGCAGTATGTTACAATATCATTTATATTTATTAACATCCATAACTAACAAAATCGTTAAGATATTTTTTATAATCCTTTTAAAAATACATAGTTCCCTAAAATTCTCATAACCTTATAAAAATAAAAAATAGAAAATAGAAAATAAAACTATTTTAGCTTACTCTGCTTCATTAGTAGTATATAGAAGATACGGATAAAAACTAACTTTCTCTCTTTTAGTCATGTACAAATATCTTTTTAAACACTAAATTTAAAACTGTTTAAAAAATAAATTTAAAGAAAAAATATCAGAAAATATTTAAATTGTTTAACAAATCTTAATTCAAATATATTAAAATATTTGAATTATTTTTCAACAATATCATAAAATATTTATCCATAACAAATTTAAATTAAATTAAATTTTTACAAATCTTAATTATATATATATATATATATATATATATATATATATATATATATATATATATATATATATATATATAGTAAATTGTAATTTTTATTTTTATTTTAATATTTTAATTATTTTTTGATTAGATATTGTGACATTTTGGGCGGGCTAATAGTGGAAGTTTAGGTGGAAAAACTATTTCAGCGTACTCCATAACTAACAAAATCTTTGCTGTAGTATCTTACAATATTATTTATATTTGTTAACGTCCATAACTAACAAATTTTTTAAAATATTTCCTATAATCCTTTTAAAAATATATAGTTTCCTAAAATTCTCATAACCCTATAAAAAATAAAAAATAAAAAATAAAAAATAATACTATTTCAGCTTTAGTAGTATATAGAAGATTACGGATAAAAATATTTTAATTATTTTTTTAAGAGATATAGTGAGATTTTGGGCGGGCTAATAGTGGGAGTTTAGGGAAAACTATATTTCACGAACTCCATAACTAACAAAATCTATGTTATAGTATCTTAAAATATTATTTATATTTGTTAACATCCATAAGTAAAAAAATCTTTAAAATATTTCCTATAATCCTTTTAAAAATATATAGTTCTCTAAAATTCTCACAACCGTAGGAAAAATGAAAAATAAAAAATAAAACTATTTCATCGTTAACCTGCTTTATTAGTAATATATAGAAGATTACGGATAAAAACTAACTTTCTCTCTTTTAATTTAAATATTTTAATTATTTTTTAATGAGATATTGTGTGATTTTGGGCGCGCTTCAATAAGTTTGAATATTTGTGTTTGAGCTTCCATGACAGAAATGATTAGTGTTTGGGTCTTGAACTAATGACTGTAAAAATCCAACTAAAGAATGAAAAAAATTACGAAGAAAGAAAGAAATGAATAAATAAATAAATAAATAACAAAAACAAAACAAAAAAGAGAAAAAGAGAAAAAGTATTAAAAATAGAATAAAATTTGACAAAACAAAAAGGGAAAAAAACAACTGAAATAAATTTATTGTGGGAATAAATTTGTCTTGTATTCTTAATTTTCGGAAATAAATTTGTCCGGGAATATCAAGACCTAAAGTCTAAATATTACGACAAATTTATTATGGAAAACTTACTCCCATATTTTGTTTAGTTTAAAAAAATATTTTTTCGCAAATTATGAATATCCGGATAAATAATTTACCCACAAAAACATGTGAATCTTATTCCTTAAAAATAATAGGTGGGTATATTTTTTTGCTCGGACAAACAAAAATTTCGTTACGTTTTCGTTTATTTATCCTTTTTAGTTTTTTTAGATTTTTTTTCCGATTTTTTTGTTTATGTTTTTTTAGTCTTTTATCTTTTTTCCGTTTTACATCGTCATTTTTTTCTTTTTCCTTTTTCCTTTTTACTTTTGTTTTCCTTTTTTTGTTTTCGATTATTTATTTATGTATGTATTTTCTTTTTATTCGTTTTTTTTTTCATTTGGATTTTAACAGTAATATGTTAATCCAATATCCAAACACTAATGTCTATTATGGAGACCAAACACAAATATTGTAATTTATTAGAGATCTAATTATGTGTATTAGGGAAACCCAAATACAAATATCCTAACTATTCGAGACCAACCGCCTAAATATCCCCAAAAATTTTGATGTAAGGAGGTGAAATTTGGCCGAAGTTGTTGTAGGGAGAGAGAAAATGAAATATTTTCCTAGAGAAAGACAGTAGGTCATGTCTCTTGATTGCGCTTTACAACCAATTTTGTCAAATTTTGCTTTACAATTTTTTATATTAATATACCATTCTTTTTAAATAAATTATTTATAACTAGATGCGTTCATATATTTTGGATCCGAGCTGCTACTCCACCGGCCAACATGGTAGTCAGCCATTAGCCTCCTGGTCCGGGTGGGACCGGAGATAGCAGGAGGGGCCAATGAGTGACCGTCACGTCGGTTGGCGGTCACGCCTTACAAACCGCAGGCAAAATATTATTTTCGATTTTGGTTGGATTCAACCAAACCCTATTATGCAGGCAAGGGATTAAACATGCCCCATTTTTCGAACATGTTTCAATGTATCATTGGATTGTCCAATTTTTGTGTCACGTTCTTGTTTGATCTACGCATGCACAAAGCAGTTTGCATCTTAGAATGTTTGATTAATGATACTTAACGAAACAAAGAGTCAATTAGAAGGTGATGATTCCTGGAACAACAAAGAAAAATGTCAAGATGCAAACTTCCAAACAAATTAAATCAGGACATTGCCAACGTAGTTAGAACAGTACTAATTTTGTTATCATCCTCCCTTCTTCTTCTTCTTCAATAGGTGTTTGTGGTGGGCCATGATTGGGGTGCAACAGTGGCATGGAATCTGTGCTTGTTCAGACCAGACAGAGTGAAGGCACTGGTGAACCTGAGTGTGCCATTCCGACCTCGCAATCCGACTATTAAACCTGTGGACTACTATAGGTCCCTTCATGGAGATGATCACTACATCTGCAGATTCCAGGTTAATTTGTTCAATGCTCTTCTATAGTTAAGTTACCATGTGTTGCACGGACACAGACACGGCGGTTCGGACATCGCTCACTATCGTGTCTGACACACCGATAGCATAAGAACGTTGGGTTTGTTTAGGTCATCTGATAGATTTTTTTTTGTTTTGTTTTCCTGTTACTATGGCAGGAACATGGTGTTGTAGAGGAACAATTTGTTCAGTTTGGCATTGACGCACTCCACAAAGCTTTCTTCTCCAGTCGCAATCCAGGTCCCTTGTTGATACCAAAGGAAGGTCTGCAGTGGCCCAAAGACCAAATATCGCTGCCATCATGGCTATCAGAAGAGGACATCAAGTATTTCGCGAGCAAATTCGAGAAGACTGGTTTCACCAATCCAATCAACTACTACCGCAACATGGACCTGTAAGTTTTATAGAACTATTCTCTATGTTCATGGTGGTCAGCAGGTGGAGATATAGTATCCTATCTGTCTGGATGGATTTCGATCGGGGACAGCCCACGAGATTGGGTTGTCCTATCCAGAACTAGTTTTGGTTGTCCCTTGACCCTTATTGTGAGTCGTTTATAATGGAGGATCATCTGCAATCCCGACCTCTTGTAGGGTCATGTCGAACCTGGGGGTTGCCCCCAAGTAGAGGGGGTCGGTCATGATTTCGATGCAACAGAAAAGCGGATTATTCTTTCTAATTAAGAACGAAGTTAATTAAAAAAATCCTTAACAACTAGCAGTAACTGTAAAAATTATTGAGTTAGTCAAGCTTACCGTGCACCTTTCATGACATTCACTAAATGACATGGGGATGAGGAGGACTGTTCTGCATACACTCATTCCTATGCCATTAAGTAGATGGCATGAAAAGATATATGATGAGTCCGACTCCCTAAATAATTTCTCCGGTAACTCGGACTACTATACGAGCTTCTGTACAATTTCGTTTGTAATTAAGAATCATGAACCTCAAATTAATCTCTCTGACTGCATGCATATATACATGGTGCAGAAACTGGGAGCTGACAGAACCGTGGACCGGAGCGCAGATCCAAGTGCCGACCAAGTTCATCGTGGGAGACCGGGATCTGGTGTACAACTATCCGGGCGTCCCGGACT
Organism: Iris pallida; assembly: GCA_029216955.1. Taxonomy (NCBI): domain Eukaryota; kingdom Viridiplantae; phylum Streptophyta; class Magnoliopsida; order Asparagales; family Iridaceae; genus Iris; species Iris pallida. Next base: position 43,970 of record JANAVB010016155.1, on the reverse strand, counting down.
ATGTACTCAAAGGAGGTTTCAAGAAACATGTTCCCTTGCTCGAACCGGTGGTCGTCATGCCTGGAGTTGGCCACTGGATTAACCAGGAAAAACCACAGGAGATCACCGAGCACATCCGTGAGTTCATCCAGAAGTTCTGAATCAAATGCATGCATGCATGCAAACCATAATGTTACAATTCTCTTCCGTCTGTTGCACCTTAATAACCACTAAACCACATCAATGGAGAAAGCATATAAAATATATATGTGATATGTGATGGTTATTAACCTATACTTGTTGGTGCTTTTACTCCTTTTCAACATGTCTAGTGAAGTTTAGTTCCACATCGAAAATGCACCATGAGTTATCTCAACATATATACTTGTATGTGTTGTTGTGATATGCACATGAGGTGGTGATCCTAAGGAGGGAACTGTTGGATATATTTGATTTTATCTTCAAAATTCTGTAAACAAAAATAAATAAAATTAGGGTTAATTAGTTGTCCCCCCCTAAGTTTTGTACATATTATGGTAACTGTCCCCGTTCTTTTAAAATTAAAGAATACCCCCTTGGGTTCTTAACGACCGTCAAACCCGTCAACATATTAATTTTTTTCTTTTAATTGTTTCATTTTCCTTTTTACTCAAAGACGAAAATGCCCTCATCCCTTGAACGCGGGTGGGATGTGATTCGACACTTGCATAACTTCCAATGAAGGAAAAAAATTCCTTTAGAAAAAAAATCCCCAATCTAAACCCTAGGTGAAGAATCGGCTGCAAGGACGGAGCGATCTCGCCTCCAGCGGTGGTGAGGGACGGAGAAGAATCGTCTGCAAGGTGTTCGACTCTGGAGTGTGACTGAAATCGTGTCTCCAACCGCTCGAACTGGTACGAACACTGTAGACAAATGTTTCCTGTTCCATTATCATCCATGGTCAGGGAGGTTTGATGAGTTCGTTTGTGACTGTTTTTTTTCTTGCTTGCAGATGGATAGTCTGTACGTCGACTTCACAGTACATTGGTGTTCCTGGTGATGGTGTTGGTGTTCCTGGTGTTCCTGGCAGTGCAGGTGATGGTGTTCCTGGTGTTCCTGGCAGTAGCATTGGTGTTCCTGGCAGTAGCAATGCATACGATGGTGCTGGTGTTCCTGGCAGTAGCAATGCTATAGGCTTCTTTGGGGATTTTTCATCCCAGGCTACTGGAATGACTAGTGCATCATGTTTCCAGCCCAGGTTTGCCCTTGGGACTCAAGAAAGCACCAATGCAGCTGGGAGGTGCAATGAGTAGATGATGGTGTGCATCTACTCAGTCACATTTTGGGTTTTTTGGGTCTTCTGTCAAATGGTTATGTCAATGTTTATGTGAATGTTTATGTCAAATGTAAATGTTTATGTGAAATATTTCTGTCAAATGTTTATGTGAAATATGCAATGGAAGGTAGATGTCAATGTTTATGTGAAATATTTATGTGGCAGAATGGTTGATTGTGTTTATGTGAAATATTTCACAAATGTAGATGTGTTTATGTTAAATATTTCTGTCAAATGTCAATGTTTATGTGAAATATTTCTGTCAATGTTTATGTCAAATGGTTGATTGTGTGAATATGCAATGGATGGTAGATTGCTCAGGATTTTTGTGTGAATATGCAATGAAATGGCTGCATTGAATAGCTCAGGTTGCATTGCAGGTTTTTTGTGTGAAATGGTGTTCCAGGTTTTTCTCAGGTTGGCATTGAATTGCATGTGAAATGGTTGCTCAGGTTTTTCTCAGGTTGGCATTGAATTTTGTGTGAAATGGTTGCTCAGGTTTTTTGAACTACTTTTACATTGAAAGCTCAATGACCTGCATTGAACTGCATTAAAGTTTTTCTCAGGTTGCATTGAACTGCATTGAACTCCATTGAACTGCATTAAAGATTGAACTACTTTGCATTGAACTAGTATTGACCCATTGAAAGCTGAGTGAACTCCATTAAAGATTGAACTACTTTTGAAAGCTTACAGGTTGCATTCCATCTAAGATTGAACTACATTTGCATTACAATGAACTCCATTACACTACTGAACTCATTACAATACTGCACTCCATTACAAATACTAGAACCTGATTACAATACTAAACTAGCTTACAAGTTAACCCTCTCCATCTCCTTCATAACATCACCAATATACAGCTTCACCTCCACAGATGAGCTCCCTTCGACATGAATTTTCAAATCAATGGAACCTTTGGATGATGAAGAACCTAAGCCAGAGCTACCTGAACCAATTTCAACAGTGGCAGAACTACCAGAACCAACTTCAACAATGCTACAATTTCCTGAACCAACGTCTACATTGCTCTTAACTGGGGTGCATACCTCAAGCCACTGAAAATAACCACACCCAGGTCTGTTGCAAGCAAAGAACTTCTTCCCATAGCTGTGTGGTTTCTTGCTTGTGAAGATCTTCAATTTGCCAGCACAATTAGCAGATTTGCATTCAACAGAAGCACCATTTTTTACAGGGCAATCCCTTACAAAATGTGACTGATCACCACAACAGTAGCATGCCTCTCGATTTGAAGTAATTAGGGTTTTCTGTCCTTGGGTTTCTTCATCTATCCACACAAACGATTTGCAGGAAATCGCGTTACAGCGCAAGAATCGTCTGTTTAGGCTGTGTGGGCGTGTTGAAATTCTGACTTTCCGAGTTCCATTACATCCCCTAAAGTTACAGGGGGAGTTTGGGAGGGGACATTCATCATCTATGTGGCTCTCATCCTTGCAAATCGAACACTGCAAAAAGAGGGAAAGAAAAAGGATTTAGGGCTTCTAATTTGGGGGTTTTCAGTACACGTACAGGAGGAAGAGAGAGGGTTTTGTTTAGATCATACCTGAACCACCATCTTCGTTTCCATGGAAGAGGGAGGGCTTGATCGATTTTGCCAACTTCGTCTGGTTTGGGGCTTTCAGTTATGACAGGTTGAAGAAGAAGAAGAAAAGGGAGGGAAGTCCAGGGGTATCCATGTCCAAAACATATGTAATAGAGACAACCGTTGACGGGTTTGACGGTCGTTAAGAACCCAGGGGAGTATTCTTTAATTTTAAAAGAACGGGGACAGTTACCATAATATGTACAAAACTTAGGGGGGGGGGGGACAACTAATTAACCCATAAAATTAAAGTTACCGGCCTTCTGGGCTTTTGCCCAGAAGATAGAAAGAATTAGAATGGAAGTGGATGATTGAAAATGGAATGAGTTTTGTAGGAGGAATAGACATAATTTTTAGAGGGTGGAAACCTTTTTTTTTTTTCTCCTTTTCAACAACATAAAGGAGACATGTATATATAGGAATCATGTCACAAAACAATATATCAATGGTCTTTCAATAGGATTCAATAGGAATAAAGGTGTGATAATGGGTACTAATGTGACCGTTTTAGGGGTTAAAGAAATGATTCATGATAGGACTTTAATGTGAATAAAGGGGATAATAATATGGAGAAAAATTGATTTTTTTTCACCAATTATTACAACAATCCCTCCCAAAAAATCAATTTTTGAAACCAAAGATAACAATATTCAAAAAGAGTAAAGATGAATAATTTCTAGACAATGATATACTATGCATAGATGAGATGGACTACAGCCTTGAATCTCACTTAGTGAACCAGATTCAGAAAATAGCACACATAGTACGCTAGAGGTTCTTGGGTCTATCGGGTGGCACGTTTGGTTGGCCATGCGCACTTTTACACATTCATGAGAGTTGTCTAGGATCGCCCTGTCCTATAGTCGCGGCCCTCACGACCTCTCATATAGGTAAGTCCTTAAAGGTTGGTGATAGGAATCAACCCTGCATATCATGCTTGGACTTATTAAGAGTTTAAACTCAACCTATCCATATCACAAAAGAAACATTGTCACCATAGGGATGGGGTATGAATGTACACATGTACAGCCTCCTGGACTTTTATTTTAAAGAGAATTTAATCTCAGGTCAGTGTTCCATAATAGTCACCTAGTCCAGCTTGTTTCTACCCATTGAACCGGCTTCTTGGGATCTCCAGTCAGACTCGGTTGGGTTGCCACTGCTGGTGACTATACTATGGGCTTAACCCCATCCCCCTCGATGATTCTAGGATCAATGTCCTAAACAAACTCTTCGTCAAGAGTAAACAGCTCTTCGTCAAGAGATCTGTAAAGTTCTTTTATGACTTTTATAGTCAAGAACCACTTTCTTTTTGCTATTTTTAATGTCTTGAAACGCAGCTGCAGGTACCTGTTCATCTTAGAATTCATAATATCATGCTTTTAGCATAATTTTAAAATAAATTTCAGGTACAAAAATATGTAGATCATGTATATGCATAATAAGATGTTTGATCTATTCAATTTCAATATATCATGAAGTCATAGCACAAGTAAAATTGGCCTTGATCTATTTGATATATACATAGTAAGATATCTGAGTCATTCAACTTCAACACATACTATGTTAAATATACTATTTCAAATTCTTTGATACTCCTAGATATAATAGTTTGTCACATGGACCTATCAACTTATGAGTATCTAAGTTGTTTTACAGATGAAACCTTACACTGGATCTTAGTGATCTTTTGCGTTTTTATAGCTGAAGAAATTGTCATATAATGACTCAAAAAATACTTAAAATTCTATGAAGCCAATTGTAGTCCATTTCATAAGAAATTTTTGGTTTGACTAAACCGGATGTTTGGGTTACTCCCAAATCATACTATGTGTCATTAAAATTAAAAAAATGTGATTCCACTAATTGCTAATATAAGTCTTAGGATAGTGAGTCAAAACTCATTTGACTTTGTCACCTTTTAAAGTAAGACATAATAACTTTAAGCTATTGCTCTAAAGATTTATCTTTACTAGCCATGTTTGTAAAAATGGCAGTCTAAAGTAGTAAAATAATAGTTTAAGTGATTTTGCTAATAAATCTTAAAAATCTTTAGTTTGTCAAGTATTGATTAACTTGGGTTAGCTGTAGGGGCCGGTTCCCAGCTAGCGGAGGTCCACAGGGGGACGATTAAGTACCGTGTCGCTTAGGGCTATTTACGTCCGGTTGACAGAAGGACCTTTTCGGCTTGTACCCAAAATAATCTCAACTTTTAAAACTTTAGATTTAAAGGAATTTGCAATTTCACTAACTACTTTCTTATGACAAAATTGTTTTAATGATTCAAAATAATTATAGCGTCACATAATATAAGCTAAGACAAAATTTGTCTAAATATTGTGACAGAACAATATAGTGATTTTTTTTTTTGACTATAAATCCTAATATTGTGATAACATAGTTATTTAAGGTTCAAACATGTAAACCGACTAAGGAAAGAATATCACCATATTCTACATACAGAAACCTAGAATGATGCCTCACATACTTCATATATTTGTCCAACTAAATTTAGTAGACAAAATGAATAGAATATGTGAATTGTAAATTTAAAAATTACCTTTCTACGTAATCGGACCAATTTTGTACTTCTTGAATTCGGCTTAGTAATAACACTTCATAATAAATGTCATTTTGCACATTATTTTGAGATAGTTCTATAATCTCACCGACATCAATTATGTCCAAGAATTTGGGGAAAAAAAATTATAAACAACAAGTTTAGAATAATAAAGCGAAGAACTTTATATTACTTACCTTATACCTTAGCATGTTTGCTCATTTTCTAACATGTCTAACTTCTGACTTGAAGAAATAAAAATTACAAATATCATGTCCGAAAAGGATAAAAATCTCTAACAATTTGGTCTTCAACAAATAAAATGATAGTTTGCATATAAAATAAAATAAATATATAATTTTAACCGATGCACAAATTGTTCATTCTGACACACCAATATATACTGTTTAAAATAATTCAACAATATTTTTATGGTAAATATGAAAACAAGAATTATAAGATGCTATCAGTATGTCCAAGTCTGACATATATTTTAGTTACATAAAAAAGTGAAAGAAAATATTTGGTAATACTATATAGCAGCATGTATCATTTTTTATAAATTAAATATTACATATAAAATAATCACATAACAATAATTTTACATTTAGATGACTTTGCAAAATTTTATTCTAAATGCCAAAATCTATAATTAATATTGAACGATGTAAAATTTTGTTATTAATGGCAGTAATACCAAGTTTTGTATCATGACTTGAACAAATTCTATGTCATTATCCATGACATCGGACTACTTAACAAGTTATTTATAATATTAAATTAAAAGAATTTCTCTCGATGCATCATGAATAGAACACATGAAATTAAAAATATGTGTTATGATCTTTGTGTTGGTCCCTTGACGAACAATCGATGGAAAAAATACGAGTTCAGAAACAATTGTAAAGACAATGTTTCTGGCAACAACACCCTAAAGAAGGTGAAGTTGTTTTACGAGAATCTAAAAGATTATTTCGTAATATTTCTCGAAGGCAACAGAACCGTATAACTTCTAAAGAGAAGCGACGGTATTCTCGAAGGCAACCGAACCGTATTACTTCTAAAGAGAAGCGACGGTATTCTCGAAGGCAACAAGAGATGATCAACAACAGTTGAGTCTCAGATTCTCGAAGGCAACAGAAAGAGGGAGGAAGAAGAAGAACGAATCTCGCTGGGGTGTAGAACACCGGCGCTCAAAGCTATACCCGCAGAACGGATAAGCTCCCAGGAACCAGCAAGTTCAGGAGAACTTCTAGAACGCTCGTAAGTCAATATTTGAGACTTGAACGGGCTTCCTGGACTTAACAGACTCCCTCAACTCTCTTCTTGGTGCATCTTTCAAAGGAGGCCAAGGGGCTCTATTTATAGAGTGGAGTTGAGACTTCACCTCTTCTCCTATCCGATGTGGGACTAAGATACCAATACTCAAAAATAGAGTTTGATATTTTAGATCATCCCACAATCAGCATAGAAGTGTGCCAGTCCACGCCTACCCTCCGAACACTCCCGTGCATGCACGAGACATCCTGGAGTCCGTGTCCGAGTCCGAGTCCGCATCCGCACAACAAAAATTAACTTTCATCCTTGTTGGATTTAATCCTTTTTCCTTCTAGAAAATACTTCCACATGGCACAAACTTGTGCCCCACTACACCTCATGTGCACACCTCAACACAAGCAATGCATTATATTGAGATAATCACCATTTGGTGTAGCCGATGTGGGACTATCTTTTCTAGTCCAAAGACAAAAACACCAACAATCCCCCACATATCTTAATATATGGGTTGAGCGTTCCCCACAGTGATTGTCCATCATGCATTAGGAGAGATGTCGCTACGACTTGAATCTTCCCGCATAGGTTAAATAACAGCATGATACAAGAATGGACTAAGCCTTGAATTCTGCACCATAACTGCAATTCTTCCTACTCACATAATGACATCAACTGTGCTTCTGGCTGCACATTGAAGGCCTTGTGCCAGCCTGATTTCAGTGTATAATTTTGGGCGTCTACAAGCTTACCCTCAAGAGACGGCCTGATATCTCTTTCCATACACTATAGGTGAGTTCTTTATAAAGAGTCATGGCATGAAGCATTGCGCTTCTTTGCGGTGCTACGCCGCTATGACATGGCTTAAAGCCGAGGCTTTATCCCACCTGGGTACCTCATCGTAGTGTCATACTACTGTAGCATGAGGTCACAAGCCCCTTTGTAGTGCCAAACTACCCAGCATGAAGCCTTGCGCTTCCGTGCGGTATTACGCCGCTATGACATGGCTTGCGAAGCCGAGGCTTTACCCTACCCGGTACCTCTTCGTGGTGTCATGCCACTGTAACATGAGGACATCGTCCTCTTTGTAGTGCTGTCTACCTCTCTTTATTACGATTATCATACAGCATTAGGCTACCTGCCTATTTGCGGTGCTACTCCGCTGTGACTTAGCTTGCAAAGCCGAGGCATTATCCCTACCTGGGAACCTCATGGTGGAGTCATCCCACTGTAGCATGGAGTTTCACTCCTTGTAGTGCTGCTCTACCGTGCTTCCTGTAAAGCACACCAGGCATTCACTCTGCCTGAGAACTCATTAAGGCGTTTAAGCCATCCTTCCCACAGGATCAATTTTCCGCAGAAAATACATAGTAGACAACAGTGGTTATGGGTCCGTAACCCTTCCATGTTCCGCAGAACAAGTACCCACTGTTAACTGATATTATTCTAGTCAATGATCCTCCTTTGAACCAAAAATTAAATGTCTAGTAGATTTCTCTTTGAACCAATAACATAAAATTTTATGGTAGGATTACAATAACACAATATCAGAAAGTCTTCAAGCCCATCTTCCTTGCTGTGTCCTCGACCAGCTGACGCTTGAGACCCTTCGTGAACGGATCCGCCAGGTTTTTCTGACTCCGAACATCGATCACTGCAATGACGCCCCTTTTGATGAGATCGTTCACTGCTCTGTGCTTCAACCGCACAGTCCTCTTCTTCCCGTTGAAGAGTTCATTTGATGCCACTGCTGCTGCCGCCTGGTTGTCACAGTATATCGGAATCGCCGGTATCTGAGCCCCAACCATTGGAAGGTCATATATGAGCTCCCGAAGCCACTCTACTTCATCTGCAGCAGCGTCCAATGCAAAGAATTCAGATTCCATGGAGGAGCGAGATAACATAGTCTGCTTCTTCGACTTCCACGATATAGCAGCTCCACCCATGGCGAACACATATCCACCTGTGGAATATTCGCTCTCCACCTCTGAACACCAGCTAGCATCACTGAAGCCTTCCACTACTGACGGATCTCCGCTGTAGTATAGTGCATATGTCTGAGTCTTCTTGAGATATCTCATAACACGCTTCACAGCTTTCCAATGCTTTACGCCTGGATTGCTCGTAAATCGACTCAGCATTCCCACTGCAAAGGCTATGTCAGGCCTTGTGGCAGTAGTAGCGTACATCAAACTTCCGATGACGCTAGCGTACTCCAACTGCCTGACGCTCTCCTTCGAATTTGGCTCCAGTTTCAGATCACTCCTGTACGGTGTATCAATAATAGGAAGATCTTGATACCCGTAGCGAGAGAGCATCTTCTCAATGTAATGAGACTGTGACAGCGCTATTCCAGTGCCTGTCCGGATGATCTTGAGCCCCAAGATTACGTCGGCATCCCCCAAGTCCTTCATACTGAACTTGGTCGAGAGGAATTTCTTTGTCTCTGTGACGCAGCTTAAATCCGTACCTAGGATTAGCATGTCGTCCACGTATAGACAAACGATTACTCCTCTTCCGTCAGCAAACTTCGTATAGACACACTTGTCTGTTTCACTGACCCTGTAGCCATTTGACCTTATCACCTTGTCAAACTTCTCATGCCACATTTTGGGAGCTTGCTTCAAACCATACAGAGACTTCATCAACTTGCAGACTTTGTCTTCCAGACCTCTGACGACAAAGCCTTCTGGTTGTTGCATGTAGATCTCTTCGGTCAGCTCGCCATTAAGGAATGCCGTTTTCACATCCATCTGATGTATCACCAGCTTGTGTATTGCTGCTAAAGCAATTAACAATCTGATAGTTGTCATCCGAGCTACTGGAGCATAAGTGTCAAAGTAGTCGATCCCCTGCTTCTGAGCAAATCTCTTGGCCACTAGCCTGGCCTTGAACTTGTCAATGGTTCCATCTGCTTTCATCTTCTTCTTGAAGATCCATTTGCATCCGATGGGTCTTGCTCCTTCTGGTAGGTCGTCCAATACCCATGTGTTATTGGAGGTGATTGAGTCAATCTCGTTGTCAATCGCCTCCTTCCAGAATATAGCATCTCTGGTCTTCATCGCCTCATCATAGGTAAGCGGATCTGCTTCCACATGATAGGTGACGAAGTCATCTCCGAAGTCTTTCGGCCTCCTCGCTCGCTTAGTTGACGGCTCAGCGAGTTCTGGTTCAGCTGATGTCTCCTCGACAACAGCTCCATCTTGGACTACCGGTTCGATAAAGACCTCTGTCTGCTTCGCACCCTCATTATTCTCCGGAATATCCGCAAGAACAATGTTCTTGTGCCTTGCAAACTTTTCTTCAAAATATTCAGCATCGCGAGATTCGATGATATGATTTGACTCGATATCAAGGAATCTCCGAGCATCACTCTTCTCGGCATACCCCAGGAAGATCGCCTTAGTAGTCCTTGTCCCCAGCTTCTGAATCTTCAGATCCGGGAGCTTCACATAAGCCAGGCACCCCCACACTCGAATGACATTCAGGTTGGGTCTGACTTTGAACCAGAGTTCATGAGGAGTTATGTCGGAAGTTGCATATGGCACTCTGTTCAGAATGAAAGTGGCCGTTAATGCAGCTTCTCCCCAATAGCACTTTGGGAGACCCGCAGTCAACAGCATAGAGTTCATCATCTCTGTCAACGTTCTGTTCTTCCTTTCTGCTACTCCGTTGGATTGTGGAGAATACGGAGCCGTCGTCTCGTTGATGATTCCATGTTCTTTGCAGAATGATGAGAATTCGTGAGACCTATATTCCCCACCTCGATCACTCCTCAGCCTCTTGAGTTGTTGTCCAGTTTGCCGTTCAGCCTCGGCCCTGAACTCCTTGAACTTCTCGAATGCTTCGTCTTTAGATTTGAGTAAATAGACGAAGGCATACTTGGAGAAGTCGTCTATGAAAGTAATGAAATACTTCATCCCGGCCTTTGTAGAGAATTGTTTGAAGTCACAGATATCTGAGTGAACCAACTCCAGAAGATCTGTGCTTCGATTGACCCTGTGAAAGGGTTTCCTTGTGATCTTCGTCTGAGCACATATCTCACATTTCTCTACCTTACCCCCACACTTGGAGATAAGTCCTAGACTAGACATTTTGTTTATTCGCTTACAATGAACATGTCCTAGTCTATTATGCCACAATTCAAGAGAGTAATTCAAACTAGTGATAGCATTAACATTATTATGCTGGGTTACAACAAGCTGAATTTTGTACATTCCTTCAGTCTGAAAAGCTTTCCCGAAGAAAGTACCCTTCTTGGACATCACCATTTGGCCAGCATTGATGTCCATCCTCAAGCCTGCGTTGCAGAGCAGGCTCCCAGAGATCAGGTTCTTTGCGATTGCAGGAACATGCTTCACACCTTGAAGCGTCAGAATGTTCCCCGATGTAAGCTTCAGCTCCACCGTCCCGATCCTCAGTACTTCAGCTTGTGCCTGGTTCGCCATCATGACTTTCTCGGAAGTAGGCTCATAGGAGACGAACCAGTCCTTGTCTGAACAGACATGACATGTCGCGCCAGTGTCTATCCACCAGTCCAAGTCTGCCCCCACAGTTGTAACCTGTGCTATCATGGCAACCTGATTAGTAACCAAAGAAACCTTGTTAGGCTCACCTTGCTCTTTGGGCTTGGACTTGCATTCACTTTTATAGTGACCCTTCTTGCCACAGTTGAAGCAAGTCACATGGGACTTGGACTTCTGTTACTTGAATCCTGGACCCTTCACTTTCAGATTCGAGAAGTTCTTCTTCTTGTGGTGAGAAGCCGCCTGCTTCCCTTTGTTCTCTCTGGTGGCTTGAACCAGATTTGCCGTTGCTAGTTGCTTGGATAGGGCGTCCAACTTCTGTTGAGAGCGCATTTCGTCCTCAACATGAATCTCACTGAGGAGATTATCCAGGCTAATCTCCATCTTCTTCCTATGCATCCTTGCATAGATGTTGCTCCATCCTGGAGGAAGTTTTGCCACGATCCCTCCAACGACGAACTTGTCGACGAGGGGCATGCTATCATCCTCCAGTTTCTGGCACAGCTTCAGGAACTCTTTCACTTGGGGCAGCATGGTCTTCTCGTCTTCAAAGACACATTTGTGGTATTTTTCAACCATGAACATCTTCGACCGGGCCTCGTCGTCGTCATACAGCTTCCCCACGGACTCCCAGATCTCTTTGGCAGAAGTCTTCTTTGTGTAGGACTCGGCCAGAGAGTCTTCCATGGAATTCAGGATCAGCAGCCTGCATATGCTGTTATCCTTTTTCCACTTCGTCTGCTTGCTCGTAGCAGCGGCCAGAACAGCAGCAGATCCTGTTGCTGGAACGATTGGTTCTTCCTTATCCAACACGTGATCAACATCCACGAGTTGAAGGTTCAGAGTCACCTTTCGCTTCCAGATCTGGAAGTGTTCACCGTCGAATTTCTCCAACTTGTTAAAGCCGGTATCAACAAGCGAAGCACGAGTGTTTTCCATCGAATCGTATAGCTTTGAGATTGTTGGTCCCTTGACGAACAATCGATGGAAAAAATACGAGTTCAGAAACAATTGTAAAGACAATGTTTCTGGCAACAACACCCTAAAGAAGGTGAAGTTGTTTTACGAGAATCTAAAAAGATTATTTCGTAATATTTCTCGAAGGCAACAGAACCGTATAACTTCTAAAGAGAAGCGACGGTATTCTCGAAGGCAACCGAACCGTATTACTTCTAAAGAGAAGCGACGGTATTCTCGAAGGCAACAAGAGATGATCAACAACAGTTGAGTCTCAGATTCTCGAAGGCAACAGAAATAGGGAGGAAGAAGAAGAACGGATCTCGCTGGGGTGTAGAACACCGGCGCTCAAAGCTATACCCGCAGAACGGATAAGCTCCCAGGAACCAGCAAGTTCAGGAGAACTTCTAGAACGCTCGTAAGTCAATATTTGAGACTTGAACGGGCTTCCTGGACTTAACAGACTCCCTCAACTCTCTTCTTGGTGCATCTTTCAAAGGAGGCCAAGGGGCTCTATTTATAGAGTGGAGTTGAGACTTCACCTCTTCTCCTATCCGATGTGGGACTAAGATACCAATACTCAAAAATAGAGTTTGATATTTTAGATCATCCCACAATCAGCATAGAAGTGTGCCAGTCCACGCCTACCCCCCGAACACTCCCGTGCATGCACGAGACATCCTGGAGTCCGTGTCCGAGTCCGAGTCCGCATCCGCACAACAAAAATTAACTTTCATCCTTGTTGGATTTAATCCTTTTTCCTTCTAGAAAATACTTCCACATGGCACAAACTTGTGCCCCACTACACCTCATGTGCACACCTCAACACAAGCAATGCATTATATTGAGATAATCACCATTTGGTGTAGCCGATGTGGGACTATCTTTTCTAGTCCAAAGGCAAAAACACCAACACTTTGCACTATCCCAATGATATACAAAAGTAACAAAACACAAAACTAAAGCAACATGGATTTCTCATTCCAGGTGCCTTAATATATGTTGCACCATAAAAATTAAAGATGTTAAAGTAGGTGCAAAATAATGATTTGTTATATATGTTAGCATAATTATTAGCAATCAAAATTGTGTATATATAAGAACAATAATCGAAATAGAATTGTTAAACAATGGACACAATTAAATCAGATGCGACAAAATGTATATATCTCTACGTACTTTATCCAGGTAATAGTTCTAATTTATTTGAGAACTATTAAAATATTCTATAGAACAAATTTTGGCATATGAATTTAGATTTACTAAAAATTCTTTTGTAATGCCAAATGCCTCTGCAAATGCATATTCTATTTATAGAGATGCAAAATTCTATTTATTGTAATTGTAGATAGCAAATTTGAACAAAGTAGCTTATCATAAAAAATAATTCATCGATACATGCTACATATTGTTACCAATCAATTTGGAATTGACAATATCCTCAAGATGTTACAATTGGCTCAAGATACTGCAATAAATTTGAAAATGAACTTTATTCATCCATACATGTTGAATATTATTTCTAATTGGAATACAACGACAAATTCGTTCTGTGCTAACAAGTATAAGAATGATGGTATAGAATATTTTGTGCTAACATTGTGAACAAAATAAAGAACCACTCCAGAAGATATGGAACATAATTGAAAATTCACTAGAAATTAGTTATGATTCCAACCATTGCGGACTAAAGTAGTAAAGGGCTTGAGTAATTGTCAAGACATAAATATTCTCAAAATTATTCATTCTATCCATATATCAAAAAATATGAAACATTCTATTAATCAAATTTGAAAGATACTTACTCCAAAAAGAAAAAGAAAGAAAAATAGGAGAAATAGTTTATTGTATCATTTGGATGTGCCTGTCTCTATTAGACAACTATGGTGTTGCACATAAAGTGTCAGAATTCAAATTTTTATTACTAGATGACACATAAGAAAAATTTCACTAAGTAAAAAACATACATGGAAATAATGAATAGTCCATTAAGTTTGCAAAACAGAATAATTACATTAATCATAACATTTTATATGTTATATTTATAAAACAGAATATAAAAATGTATCCATATATTCGGTCACGTAAACAAAGTAGTGTGTACTGTTATCTAAACAAAAATAGTAGACATTAGTCACAGTATTTTGTTGACAAAATGTTCTTGTATAGTATATAAGAACATGTAACAACAAATAAGGTCAACAAAAATTTCTAATAAATATGAGACCTCAACAATATTGTGTTAGAACTTGTATATAGGGGTGAGCAATATACGGTTCCAAAACCGTAAACCGGGCCGAACCGAACCGAACTGGCCATTCGGTTCGAGTTGAAAATTAACGGGTCGACAATCGGGTCTGGAATTTAAATAATTCGATTTTCGGGTCGGCAAGCGGTTATTGGGTTCGGTTACCCGACCGACCCGAAAACCGAATATATATTTTTTTTATTTATGAAATTACTAAATTAACCCTGGGTTATATAAAACACTCAGGCTCAGCCGCTCAGCCCTAAATCTCTCTCTCTCTCAGTCTCACTTTCTCTCGTCTCTCCTTCTCTCGCTGAGTCGCTGGCTCGCCGCCGGCTGTTGCTCTCCCTCTCTCGCACAGCCCTAACTCTCTAGAGAACCCTAACCCTAACTCTAAGAGGCAAATCTCTCCCTCTCTCGTGCTATCTCTCTCTCTCTCTCGAGATCTGGGCTATCGAGAAACCCTAGATCTCTGTCGAGAACCCTAACTCTCGAGCTAAGCTAGATCTAACGAGATCTAGCCCTAATCTGGTAAGAAATAACGTTCTCTCTGAAAATCTAGACTAGATCTGTGTATTTTATTTTGTTTGTACAAAGATTTGTGTATTTTATTTTGTATTTTCTAATTATTTGGTTACTTTCGTGCATGTGCTAGAAATCTAGCCTAGATCTAGAGGAATCTAACCTAGATCTGGCCCCTTGCTCTTGTTGTGCTGTTGTCTTCATCTCTCGATATTAGGAATCTTGTTGACATTGAACAGAAGTTCGTTCTCACTCACTGTAAGTATCATCTATCCATTGTTCTTCCTGGACCCCTTTCTTTCGTAATTTTCTGAATATTTTGTGGTTTAAAATTTTGGTTCATGAATATATTCTTATGTAGATTGGCATGTTTGTTAATTTTCGTTTAATGTTCTTATTAGCAGCATGTTTGTTAATTTTCGGGCAGCATGTTTAATGTCTGTTGACTGTTGCAGCATGTTTGTTAATTTTCTGATAGCAGCATGTTTCTTAATTTTCTGATAGCAGCATGTTTAATTTTCCTTTAATGTTCTTTGGTAATGTTCTCACTCACTAGGGCAGCATGTTTGTTTCTGATAGTCTATATTTTAATTAATTATACGGAGTTATTTTACTAGGAATTTTTTTAATGAAATTTTGAAAACTTCCATAATGGAGTTGTTTGATTGCATTTATTTTCTTGTGGAAAATCAAATAAATATTTATAAAAAATTTAATTCGGGTGTTTGATTGTCATTATCTGAGCCTACGAGAATACGAGAACTGATACTACATGCATCCAACTATGATGCATAAATAAGCCTTATCTGAGCCACATTTTAGTTTTTTTTTCCTTCTTTTTATTGTCTTGGACCAATATGCTGTGGACTACCAATATGCTGTGGAGTGTGGACCAATATTACTTCTTTTTATTGTATAACTCAGTGACTTGTAGTCTTGTATAGCTTATTATTGTATAACTCAGCATTTTTATTGTATAACTCAGCATTTTTCCTTCTTTTTTTTTGTATAACTCAGTGACTTGTATTGCTGTGGAGTGTGGACCAATATTACTTCTTCTTCTTTTTTTCCTTCTTTTTATTGTATAACTCAGCATTTTTATTGTATAGCTCAGCCACTTGTATAGAATTTAAATGTGGACCAATATGTTGCATTTGTTTTGTATAGCTCAGCCATATTGTTGTGGACCAATAAGATGAATTTTTATTGTATCTTCCAGTTCCAGCCATATGTATGTTTTTTTTGGCACCAATAAGATGAATTTTTACTGCACTGCATTTTTTGGATGTGTATTTTTAGGCCCGGCCCAATTGGCCCACAAAACCGAACCGAACCGAAAAACCGAACTTCAAATTCGGTTCGGTTTTGAAAGGTTTACAAGCATTCGGTTCGGTTCTCGGTTTGCCCATTTTCGGTTTTCGGGTTGATCGGTTTTGGGGTCTTCGGTTCGATCTGGACCGAACCGAACCGATGCTCTCCCCTACTTGTATAGTTCAGCATTGGCATCAAAGTTGCCAATTTGCATTAGAAAATAACATATGTCTGCATATTACAATGTTTCACAAGACTATTGCTAATTCTATAACCTTAACAATATTAAAATAACGAATTCTTTTAAATCCGATCTGTAGTAGTATATCATTATTTCATACCAAAAAAATAAACATTAAAAAATCACAAAATCACAAAATTCACATTAGGGTTATTATTTCCTGGCATAAAGGGAATAAACTTTTCCATGACACAAAAATGGAATATGAAGGGCCTGTATTCTCTTCAAACCCTTTCAACACAAAATAAAGGATAAAATTCTTTTCCGAGAAACCAATATATTAAATTAACAATTATGTTTCTTAAACCTAACATGTGAAATAAAATAATATGATAGTAGGATGACAATGATCACATTTGGAGTCTGTCGTCTTTAGTATTTGAAGACATTACTTAGAATTACGTTCTAAGATCGGAACAAACCATATAATTCATCTCTAGATTTCAATCATATGAAACATATTAGTATATACATAATTAAGCAAGTAATAACGAACAAATTTTTTTGGAATAAGATTTTCTCAAATTTACAAAGTTATAGCATAAAGTTGCTTAGGGATTAATGCCTAACAACAATTAACAATAAATGACATATTCTTATGAAGAGTACAATAAACGCCATATATATATATATATAAATATATATATATATATATATATAAATATATATATATATATATATATATATATATATATATATATATATATATATATATATATATATATATATATATAACGCTTTGTTGCAGAGGCTAACTGTCACGACCCGCTACCCAAATTGTTGGGCCAGGCCGAGTCATGCCCAGCCTACGTTGAGATAAAACGTAGTAAGTTGTTCTAAAGACAACAGGATAAGACTAAATGTACTAACAGTTCTATAAGTGAAGAAGAATCATAAATGCTCCAAACACAAAAGTCATCGTATATAGTAAACGTCCAAGTACAAGTAAACTGAAATGTAAAACTGGATACATGTCCAGTTACAAAATGATATAGTCTAATACATGTCTACTCTCAAAAGTCTAAGTAAACAAAAGACAACTAGGCGAGGTTCCCCGCAGGAACATCCTCGTAAAGCAGAGCCGGGTCCTCGGCAGTAATCCCATAATATGTGTCGCAGAGTAACTCCTCCTCAGTAAGGACACCTACAATGTTATCCTGTCAGGACGGGAGCAAGTACTAAATCTAGCAAACTAGCATATGAAACATGAAAATGAACATGAGAGGAATAACTGGAAAGCATGGCATCACATAGTCTATCATGGCAAGGATACATATGTCATAGAAACAGCTGTATATGTAATGTTTAAAACTGTAGCAGGTACGTGATCGGTCAATAGATGTACAATGTGCGGGGGGGGGCACATAATGAAATGTACTTCCGTACAAGTGAAACGACGACAGATGTACATACGTACAAATTTGCGTTGAGATAAAGCCTATGACAATGTATACATATAAAATGTCAACCTTGCTCGGTACGTACGTACGGAGAAGGGGGCAAGATCACGTACTCAACTATCAGTTTCCCCATAACCCATATTCTAATCATGTGAGAGATACATCAAGACTGTTCTAAGCATGGTAGTAACTGAAAGTATATCATGTAGAGATTCTAACTTGCTACCCCAAGGATCAGTATTCAACATAGTGGGGTTTGCAGTTCATTTATGTGACAATATGTAAAGTTTGTAGAAAGTACTTGCCTCTAGCAAAGCAAAACAAAACAAGCTGCGATAACAATGCTATGGATGTCCGGTAACTCGTCGCTGTAGAAGTAAATACAATAACTTAGTTTTACACTAAGCTAAAACACTAGGACACTAATTTGGTGAAACACGACTTGTGATTGGGCACCTAGCCAAAATGATGACTTGGCATAGGAGACCAATGTGGGGTGACACACTATGTTAACTAACTTTCTAGGGTCTTTACACTAGTGAGGGATGGGGTTCAACACGACTAAAACTCCAAATAACACAAAAAACTACAAGTCGTAATTAATCAATAAATAAATCAAAAGATCATTATGTTCTAACAATTTTTGAAGTAGACAAAAAGCCTAGTTTTTCTTAAAGTAAAGTACCAAGGTGATCCTGGTTAATCATAGAAATTTATTATAATTTTTTTGGAATTTATTAACCAGTACAAATATTTTATAAAAATCAGTTTTCCTAAGTATACATAAAATGAGTTTTGGTTTCATATGCCAAACTAGGGGCAAAACAGTAAATTAAATATTACAAAAATTATACTAAATTAGCCAACTTAACATAGTATCTAAATACTATTTTTCCATAATTTTAGCAATACTTTAAGTATTTTTAGAAAATCAAAAACAGCAATGCACACAATGATTAATTATCTGCGTATTTTTGTCCATGTATATAATTTGAACCAAAGTTCAAATACAGGATCCAAGTCCATGAATCAAGTCCAATATGACTTGTACAGGTCTTGAATGTGTGAAAACACATTTGGGCCCAAATACCCATGCTAGACTTGGACACCAAATGGTTGCAGTAATTTAAATACAATAAAAATACAATTTGGTAATAGTCAAAATAAATATTATTATTTTAATAAGGTAAATTTGTACAAAAGAATATATATATACATACTTATGCTAAAAAGTATATATAGATATATAAGGAAAAATACTTAATTTATAAAGTATATATATATATATATATATATATATATATATATATATATATATATATATATATATATATATATATATATATACAAATATATATATATATATATAAGAAAACATTTAATAATATAGTGTATATATATATAATATATATACGTATGAAAAAAAAAATATATACAAACATATGCATATAGAATTTACTAACTACAAAATATATATACATATATATATATACTAATATATATATATAAATATATATATATATATATATATATATATATATATATATATATATATATATATATATATATATATATATATATATATATATATACATATATATATAAAAATAAAACAGAAAAAGAAAAAGGAAAAAGGAAAAGAAAAAAAAAGGAAAAAGAACAGCAGTGGCCGGGTTCGAACCCAGGCCAGAGAAGCGCGGGGGTGGGGGGGGGGGGGAGGTGGGTTTTGATTAGGATGGGCTGGCCAGGGGGTCAGCCCATCAGTTGTGTTAGAGCAAGGGTTGTGTTTATTTTATTTAGGTTCGAATTAATTAACATAAAAAAAAAATATAAAAACCATCCTGTGTCCTGACAGTTAAGGACACAGGTATCAGCGTGTCCTCGCTTAGCACGACACGCACGAAGCGACTTGGCCGTGTCCAAGCTAACCCTAGTATTGCCCGTGTCCTGGCGAGTCTCATATGTGAAGACGAGACTCGCACGACACGAAACGAAGCTGACACTTACGTGTCCGATCAACTCAGGGTGAATCGAAGGTCGGGGACGGCGGAGGAGACGTCGGGGTCGGGGCGCTCCGGTGGCGCTGGGGTCGCCTCGTCACCGCGCGTCGACTGATGGTGGTTGGGGGCGGTGGAAGTCGACGGTGGGGCTGGGCGGAGCTCGTCGGAGTAGGGTTAGGGTTTGTGGGTTCGTCAGGGAAGAGGGGTCGTCGGTGGCTGTGGTGAGAGTTTAGGGTTAGGGTTTAGGTCAGGGGAGAGAGGGGGAGTTTTATAGAGGGTTTTTGTGGCGGTCGGACAGCCGGAAAAGGCGGGGTCAGGGCGGCGAGTCGGTCGGGGCAGGGGGGTTGGTGAGAGTCAGAGGAGAGAGAGAGGGATCTGTCGTGGGGGGGGTGTTTGGTAATTAGCAGTAGGGCCCCTATAGTTTAGGAATTTATAATACACACTTTAAAACAATTATTAAATTACAAACTAATATACTAACAATTCTAATAATTGCAAAATACTATTAAAACAATTCAGAAAATTATAAAATGCTATTAAAACATTTAAATGAATTACAAAATGATATTTTTGTATTTTAAAACTCATTAAAAATTCATTTAAAAAATTCTAGGAAATTCCTAAAATCATAATAAATTATTTTAAAACCAATAATGATATTTAATAATTAATTAACACTAGTTTAATAAATTTTAAAAATCAGGGGTTGACAAGTCTTCCCTCCTTGAAAAATTTCGTCCTCGAAATTCACAAGGATTGAAAACCCTACAATATTCTAACATAGCAAGTAATGCAATCAAATGACTAAGGCTACGATCGAAACTAACCTCTAAGGTATCAAGCGGGAACGGGTGGTTCCCTCGCAGCGGTTGGATCGAACAAGTAAGGGTATCTCTCCCTCATGTCCGACTCCCTCTCCCAAGTAGATTCACCTGGGGAGTGACGGCTCTAAGCTACTCGCACTAGGGGTATAACCTTGTTCCTCAGCCTCTTCTCTCTCCGGTCTAATATCTCCACTGGCTGCTCAGAAACTGTAAGGCTCGGTCCGACCTCCAACTCTGAATGATCTAGCACATGACTGGGGTCTGGAACATATCTCCTCAGCTGAGATACGTGAAAGACATCGTGAACTCCTGCTAGGTTGGGTGGAAGTGCAACCCTGTAAGCTACCTCTCCGATCCTGCCAAGTATCTCGAACGGCCCAATGTATCTGGGGCTCAGCTTCCCTTCTCGTCCGAACCGGATCGTCCCTCTAGTAGGTGATATCTTCACCAGCACCATATCACCGTCTGCGAACTCCATCGATCTGCGACTAGCGTCAGCCCAGTGTTTCTGCCTGTCCTGAGCTACTCTGAGCCTGTCTTTGATCATCTCGACTTTCTCTGCTGCATCCGTGATCATCTCTAGCCCAAGCATAACTCTGTCTCCGACATCATCCCAAAAGAGCGGTGTGCGGCATCGTCGTCCATATAGCGCCTCGAAAGGAGACATACCAATACTGGCCTGGTAGCTGTTGTTGTATGAAAACTCTACCAAGTGCAGATGGCTCTCCCATGATCCTCCGAAGTCCAGCACGCATGTCCTCAGCATATCCTCCAGTGTCTGTATCGTCCTCTCGGACTGCCCATCTATCTACGGGTGGTACGCCATACTGAACTTGAGCCTACTGCCCAACTCCTCCTGCAAGCTCCTCCAGTAGTGGGATGTAAATCTGCTGTCTCTGTCTGACACGATGCTCACCGGCACTCCGTGTAGGCGAACTATCTGCTGCATGTATAGCTCCACCAACTTCTCGGTGGAAAGCCCCACCTTGAGGGGTATGAAGTGCGCACACTTCGTCAGCCTGTCTATGATGACCCAAATGGCATCCTTCCCTCCTTGGGAACGAGGAAGCCCTGAAACGAAGTCCATCGTAATATGTTCCTACTTCCACTCGAGAATGGGTAACGGCTACAACAAACCAGCTGGCCTCTGGTGCTCCGCCTTGACCTGCTGACAAACTAGGCATCTCGAGATGAAACGTGATACATCCCTCTTCATCCCGTGCCACCAAAGATGTTCCCGCAAGTCACGGTACATCTTGTTAGCACCAGGGTGAATAGAATATCTTGATCGGTGCGCCTCCTGCAAGACTGCCTCTACCAGCTCTCCCTTCGACACGCACAATCGGCTGCCATGCCTTAGGGATCCATCCTCTGCTATAGTGAAGTCATCCAGCAATCCAGCTAATGCCCGGGGTCGAAGTCTGCGAAGGCTCTCATCTGTAGACTGTGCCTCCCGGATCTGCTCTATCAATCCTGACTGAATGTCAAGCGCCATCATCTGTATCACTGATCCTGGCCGAACTAGCTCGATACCGAGCTTCTCCAGATCCTTCCGCAAATGCCGATCAATCATCAGGAACCATGCCATCGGATGCCTGCTCAGCGCATCCGCCACCACATTTGCCTTCCCGGGGTGATACTGTAAATCGATGTCGAAGTCCTTCATCAACTCCAACCATCGTCTTTGCCTCATGTTCAGCTCTTTCTGCGTGAACACATACTTCAAGCTTTTGTGGTCAGTAAAGATTTCCACACGCTCTCCGTATAAGTAATATTTCCATAACTTGAGTGCAAAGATCACCGCAGCTAACTCGAGGTCATGGGTAGGATAATTTCTCTCATGAGTCCGCAATTGCCTAGATGCATAAGCAATCACTTTTCCATGCTGCTGTAGGACACATCCTAGCCCCTTCCCAGAAGCATCGCTGTATATGGTGAAACCTCCAGAACCTGAAGGTAAAGTCAGAACTGGAGCGGTCGTCAGCCTCCTCTTCAGCTCCTCAAATGCCGCCTGGCAGTCCTCTAACCAGATGTACTCTGCGTCCTTCCGCGTCAGCTTCGTCATGGGTTCAGCTATCCTAACAAAGTCCTGGACGAACTTTCTATAATAGCCTGCTAAATCCAGAAAACTCCTGATCTCTGAAACTGACGTCGGAGCCTTCCACGTCTCAACTGCAGCAATCTTCTTGGGATCCACCGAGATTCCATCTCCAGTGACTACATGGCCGAGAAACTCCACTCGGTCTAAAAAGAACTCGTACTTCGGCAATTTGGCAAACAATCTCTCCTGCCTCAGAATCCCCAAAACTATCCGCAAGTGCTCTGCATGCTCCTCTGGCGTCTTCGAGTATATCAGGATGTCGTCGATAAATACTACGACAAACTTATCCAGATATTGGTGAAATGTCTTATTCATCAAGTTCATAAAGACAGCTGGCGCATTTGTGAGACCAAATGGCATCACCAGAAACTCGTACTGCCCGTACTTCGTGTTGAACGCCGTCTTCTGGATGTCTGCTGGCCTAACCTTCACCTGATGGTACCCGGATCTCAAGTCTATCCTGGAAAACACCTTCGCCCCGCTCAACTGGTCGAACAAATCATCTATCCTGGGCAGAGGATATTTGTTCTTGATGGTGATGGCATTCAAGGCCCGGTAGTCAATACATAACCGGACTGTACCATCCTTCTTAGGCACAAAGAGCACTGGCGCTCCCCATGGAGAAGCACTGGATCGAATGAAACCCTTTTTCAACAGGTCATCAATCTGCTCTTTCATCTCTATGGCCTCCTTGGGATTCACTCTATAGCAAGCCCGGGATACCGGTGATGAACCCGACACTAGATCTATAGTGAACTCCACATCTCTGTCAGGCGGAAGTCCTGGAAGATCCTCTGGGAATACATCTATAAACTCCCTAATGATAGGGTGTGGCGGTGCTGTGTCCCTGACTGTAGCACAACAGTTCGGCTCTAGGCTGATCTCCGGCCCTGTCCTCCTGACACTGAATGGTACTGTGCCTGGTGGACTGAACAAAATACTACCCTCATGACAATCTATAGATACATGGGCATAGCTAAGCCAGTCCATCCCCAATATGATATCATAACCGGGGAGTGGCATCACAAAGAATCGCCCCTCAAACTCTCTCCCGGCTATCATAATAGAGCATCTATAGCTAGCTCTAATAGGCACTGGTCCTCCTTCCGTCATTACTCTACTAATCTCCGCAGTAGGTGTAGATACTAAGTGATGTTCTTGCATAAACTCTAATGATAGGAAGCTATGAGATGCACCAGAATCAAACAAACATAGAGCTAGAAAAGTATGCAAATAAACATGACCTGTAATGACGTCAGCTAAGTAATCCGGCTCCGAAACCTGCTCCGGCACCGGCTCAATGGCTAGACTATAAACTCTCCCCAGAGGTCCCTTCTGCTGCTGCAGATGCTGCCCAAACCTCTGCTGCTGAGTCGGGAGTGGTCCTCTAGTCTTCGCTACTGGGCACTCTCGAAGCTGATGGGTGGCAGACCCACAAGCTAAATACTGCTTCAACCTCTTCCTGCAGACGGTGTGATCATGCCCTGGTCTTCCGCAGAAAGAACATATAGCTCCCCTCTGATGCTGCTGCTGCTGCTGATGCCGGGGTCCCGGGGCTCTAACTGGCGGGGTCTGATGATGTGGTGTAGGGGGACGGTAAGTCTGCTGGGGTGGCATCGGTGCTCTCTGCTGGAAAGCCTGACGCTTGGATGGTCCCTCATGATGTACAGAAGCCGGCCTCTTGCATGACAGAAGACGCTCCTCAATACTCTGGGCTAACTCTAGGCTCTGGTAGTAGTCAGTCGTACCGTTTGCCACTATAAGAATGCCAATGTCTGGAACTAGACCATGGCAAAACCTACGGGTCATCTCCTCTGGATCAGCAACCAGACTAGGAGCGAAACGGCTCAGGCGACTAAACTCTGTCGCATAGTCATCAACAGAACGGTTACCCTGCTGGATGTTCTGGAATCGTAGCCCCATGGCTACTCTAGCAGTGGTCGAGAAGAACTTCTTCTTGAACTGGGTCTTGAACTGGTCCCAAGTGGCTCTCCCTCTCGCAAACAACGGCTCATTCCTGAACCAGACTCCGGCTAAGTCTATCAGCAGAAATCCTGCTGCCTCGACCTGAAGGTCATCCGGCATCCTAACTCCCAGAAGCTTCCTCTCTACTGAATCTAGCCAGTCATCAGCTACTACTATGCCCTCAATCCCCGAAAACTCCTTGGGATTCAGACCCATGAAGTCCTTGATCGTCCCCGCTCTCTGCCGTGGCTCTACATATGGTGGGATCACGGGACGTCCCTCAGAACGCTCCATGCTCTGGCGGAGTAGGGTAGTCTGCTCCTGATGGGTTGTTAGGAACCCTGGATCAGTGTGAGCAGCTGGATTCCGTCGAGTGTGACGGAAGCCTGGATGGGTATAGTGATAGGGGGTGGTGGAAGTATCGGGTCCTGCCGGGCCCGGGATGTGGAAGGTGGTTGTCACTCCCCGTTCCCAGAATGCGTAGTCTTATTCATGTACAACTCATGTGTATTTATTTTAGTATTTATCATGTATTACCATGTATTTAAATTCCTTTAATTCATGATAATTAAGTTTCTGTTAATTAATTATCTGCTCTTTAATTCTTATGTTAATTTATTTCCTGCAATTAATTTTCCGTAATTTATTTCTGTATTTTATTTCCTGCAATTTACTTCTCTGCTTTAATTTTATTTTCGGTTGGATGAGCCCCTTAAACCCGACCCATTAAGAACCCGACCCAACTCCCACCTACCACCACCTTTTATTTAAAGCCACCCTCTCCCTTCTCTCTCCTTATTTACTTTATTTCTCACCATTACTCCTCTTCTTCTTCTTCTTCATTACTCTCTCCACCTACCAAACCGTAGGCAAGTACAACTTGCTCCACATGAGAACCCATGTTTTTGTAGTTCATTTTTATTCCTCACAAGATCCTAAGAAAGTTTAGAACTTGGCATTTTTCATTTCGAAGTCTTAATCTTTGTAGATCTAAAAATTAGTTATTTTCGGAGTTTGGTGGTTTTGATCTATCAAACTTCTTTGTTTGCAAGTTTTGATGGTTCCATGTCGTAGAGCAGTTCATCCTACCCAATTTTGACCTTTGGAAAGTTGGATTCGGACTTATTTTGACAGAGTTATGGACTTTTGAAGCTTTGGGGTGCAACCATGGAGTTCTTGCTGTTTGGAGAAGACAGTGAGCAGTGTATGCTAGCTTTTTAGCTGCGTCACTGAGCTGTGCGCGCTCTTTAGCGCAGCGCAGTATGGAGTCCATACGCTACCTTTTTAGGAAGCGTGTGTCTTGCATACGCTACCTTTGGAAGCGTGTGTCGTATGAAGTTCATACGCTACCTTTTGGGAGCGTATGACTTGCATACGCTGACTTGAAGGGTCAGGAGTCGTATGAAGTTCATACGCTACCTTTTGGGAGCGTATGACTTGCATACGCTGACTTGAATGGTCAGGAGTCGTATGAAGTTCATACGCGGCCTTTTGGGAGCGTATGACTTGCATACGCTGACTTGAATGGTCAGGAGTCGTATGAAGTTCATACGCTACCTTTTGGGAGCGTATGACTTGCATACGCTGACTTGGATGGTCAGGAGTCGTATGAAGTTCATACGCTACCTTTTGGGAGCGTATGACTTGCATACGCTGAATTGGATGGTCAGGAGTCGTATGGAGTTCATACGCTACCTTTTGGGAGCGTATGACTTGCATACGCTCACTTGGATGGTGAGGAGTTGTATGGAGCCCATACGCTGCCTCTTTGACCTGAGCGTACGCTGACTTGAGCGTAACCTAACATGAGAGTAGCCTGCTTACCCTGGATCTTCTATAGCCCTGTATATTGATATCTTATTAGATGTTTAACGTCCATTTTATATCCTTGCGCCTTTTTGCATAAACTTGATATAATCATGATATGCTAGTAATTCTGTTAATTATAGATTGTTACGTGGGATGTACCATGTGTCATGAATTGAGTTATAGATACCCGAATTGACTAGAATTAAACCCTGAGAGTTGTAGACTCGACCCCACTGAATGCAAATTGACTTTCATGCCTTGCCACCATTGATAATGATTGTGATCTTGACTAAATTGATCATGCGTTCCTAATTGGAACTACGAGACTGGCTAGTCGTCTTATTGAAATGAATGAATGAGACACGTTCATGTAATGAACTATTGTGATCGATTAGCCGATCCCGAATATTGACATACATGCACATGCAGGCTTCAATCTATTTATTTATTTATTTATTTTCTACAAAAGAAGCATGTGTACTTATGGTCAAGGCATGATTACCGTGGTTAGATTTGATTGTTGCATTACGCTATGTAAGACCTGCAACCTAACCGCACTGGTATCGTTGTAGAGTTGTGCATATCGTACCCCGTACGAAAGTACTCATTTGAATGACCATGATCCACGGCATGGGATTTCACTCAACGTAGAGACTATTAAGTTAAATAAAATAATGATTGCATGGAGAGAATGGATTCCCGAATTCTTACATGGCAGCCCCCTTGGGACGAGTAGTACCCGACGGGCCGGCTGGTTCCCACAGATACTGTAAATCTGCCACACGGGCAGGGAACAGTATCTGCTTTTATTATTATTGTATATTGTATATTGACGGGCGTCCTGCTAGGACTCGTCTAATTCATGCATGGGCCAATTGATCGAGTGGATAGACTAGCCTTGCTTGCACATAGTAAGAACTGAGGAATCCCTAATTGCATTATTCCAGGATAACTTGGGACTCATAATAACAAGCCGTAGGAGTTGATTGGCCGTTCAAGATGATTTGTTTGTGCACTGTACTCTGTTACCTAACTGGGATGATCAGAATGTCAGGACATGACGGGCCAACTTCTGTCCTTGTTTGGTTGGGAGGTTGGTTCGAAGTATCTTGATGCGATGTGAGTTCTAGTAGCAAGCAGAGATCTATTATTATATTCTCTTACTTACTGGTTTTAGTTCTCATGTCGTGCTCCCTTGTGGTACTTGCTATTAGAGGTCTAACCTCTCTGGTTTTGCATGGCCAGATTTAGAGCCAGTTTTCGAGGACTCAGCGTACTTCCACCTCCAGGATGGTCAATACTAGAGGAATGATCGCAGGAGGCCTCGAGTGGGTTCCTTAACTTCACCACTCGTTTTGTTATCTACTTTATACCTTGCCGTTTGGCACCGACATGTTAGTCGGATTGTCTTGTACTTACTTTTGCATAATTGTAATTAAGTCAGACTGCAGCTGATAACAATTGTGTATACTTACTACATCATCTGGCTGTATTTTGTAAAGCCAGATCTCAAGAACATTTTGACTGAGCGTTTGGGATGCCTTACTGCTTTACCTTACATGTTCTATATTTCTGTTTCTTGTTTGAATGATTGAGACAATAGATGTGTAATGACCATAGTAAGACTTTTATGTAGTATGCACCCCCTCGTCTGGTTAGACAGCATTGATCGTATTATACGGTATTCTTCTACTCGTAATACGTAGCTGGCTGAGTCACTCCTCCGCTCTCCAGTATTCTGGTTCTGGGGCGTGACAGTGGTATCTGGGTCTGTGGATCTGTGGAGTGGGGGAATGTGGTAGGTGGGGGTGTATCAGTCAACTGGTCAGCTGATTGGATATGGAGGGCCCCATTCTCGGGGGTAACATACTGGGATGAACGAGTAAGCACCATCTAAATTACACATAAAAGGACTTATAAGGACTTATTTAAAGTAAGCAATCATATGCAAGAAAATCTAATTATAATAGCAAACATGTGATGTATTTCCTATGTTGCAATCCTAGCATTCCTCTAAGTGTTCTAAGCGTCTTTCCTAATGTTGTCTAATTACCTTAAGTTCCTAATTACAGGCATGCTTGGTACAATAACGTAACCAAACAGTTTAGTCAGGACCTGCATGGGCCACCACTAAAAACATGTCACGACCCGCTACCCAAATTGTTGGGCCAGGCCGAGTCATGCCCAGCCTACGTTGAGATAAAACATAGTAAGCTGTTCTAAAGACAACAGGATAAGACTAAATGTACTAACAGTTCTATAAGTGAAGAAGAATCATAAATGCTCCAAACACAAAAGTCATCGTATATAGTAAACGTCCAAGTACAAGTAAACTGAAATATAAAACTGGATACATGTCCAGTTACAAAATGATATAGTCTAATACATGTCTACTCTCAAAAGTCTAAGTAAACAAAAGACAACTAGGCGAGGTTCCCCGCAGAAACATCCTCGTAAAGCAGAGCCGGGTCCTCGGCAGTAATCCCATAATATGTGTCGCAGAGTAACTCCTCCTCAGTAAGGACACCTACAACGTTATCCTGTCAGGACGGGAGCAAGTACTAAATCTAGCAAACTAGCATATGAAACATGAAAATGAACATGAGAGGAATAACTGGAAAGCATGGCATCACATAGTCTATCATGGCAAGGATACATATGTCATAGAAACAGCTGTATATGTAATGTTTAAAACTGTAGCAGGTACGTGATCGGTCAATAGATATACAATGTGCGGGGGGCACATAATGAAATATACTTCCGTACAAGTGAAACGGCGATAGATGTACATACGTACAAATCCGTGTTGAGATAAAGCCTACGACAAGGTATACATATAAAATGTCAACCTTGCTCGGTACGTACGTACGGAGAAGGGGACAAGATCACGTACTCAACTATCAGTTTCCCCATAACCCATATTCTAATCATGTGAGAGATACATCAAGACTGTTCTAAGCATGGTAGTAAGTGAAAGTATATCATGTAGAGATTCTAACTTGCTACCCCAAGGATCAGCATTCAACATGGTGGAGTTTGCAGTTCATTTATGTGACAATATGTAAAGTTCGTAGAAAGTACTTGCCTCTAGCAAAGCAAAACAAAACAAGCTGCGATAACAATGCTATGGATGTCCGGTAACTCGTCGCTGTAGAAGTAAATACAATAACTTAGTTTTACACTAAGCTAAAACACTAGGACACTAATTTAGTGAAACACGACTTGTGATTGGGCACCTAGCCAAAATGATGACTTGGCATAGGAGACCAATATGGGGTGACACACTATGTTAACTAACTTTCTAGGGTCTTTACACTAGTGAGGGATGGGGTTCAACACGACTAAAACTCCAAATAACACAAAAAGCTACAAGTCGTAATTAATCAATAAATAAATCAAAAGATTATTATGTTCTAACAATTTTTGAAGTAGACAAAAAGCCTAGTTTTTCTTAAAGTAAAGTACCAAGGTGATCCTTGTTAATCATAGAAATTTATTATAATTTTTCTGGAATTTATTAACCAGTACAAATATTTTATAAAAATCAGTTTTCCTAAGTATACAGAAAATGAGTTTTGGTTTCATATGCCAAACTAGGGGCAAAACAGTAAATTAAATATTACAAAAATTATACTAAATTAGCCAACTTAACATAGTATCTAAATACTATTTTTCCATAATTTAGCAATAATTTAAGTATTTTTAGAAAATCAAAAACAGCAATGCACACAATGATTAATTATCTGCATATTTTTGTCCATGTATATAATTTGAACCAAAGTTCAAATACAGGAACCAAGGCCATGAATCAAGTCCAATATGACTTGTACAGGTCTTGAATGTGTAAAAACACATTTGGGCCCAAATACCCATGCTAGGCTTGGACACCAAATGGTTGCAGTAATTTAAATACAATAAAAATACAATTTGGTAATAGTCAAAATAAATATTATTATTTTAATCAGGTAAATTTGTACAAAAGAATATATATATACATACTTATGCTAAAAAGTATATATAGATATATAAGGAAAAATACTTAATTTATAAAGTATACATATATATATATATATATATATATTTTATATATATATATATATATATATATATATATATATATATATATATATATATATATATATATATATATATATATATATATATTTATATATATATATATATATATATATATATATATATATATATATATATATATATATTTTATATATATATATATATATATATATATATATATATATACAAATATATATATATATATATATATATATATATATATATATATATATATATATATATATATATATATATATATATATATATATATATATATTTTATATATATATATATATAAGAAAACACTTAATAATATAGTGTATATATATATAATATATATACGTATGAAAATATATATATATGCAAACATATGCATATAGAATTTACTAACTACAAAATATATATACATATATATTAAATACTGTTTAAAATACAGTATATACATATATTTTTTTTTTTTTACAGTATATACATATATATATATACTAATATATATATATATATATATATATATATATATATATATATATATATATATATATATATATATATATATATATATATATATATATACATATATATATAAAAATAAAACAGAAAAAGAAAAAGGAAAAAGAACAGCAGTGGCCGGGTTCGAACCCAGGCCAGAGAAGCGCGCGGGAGGGGGGGGGGGTTGATTAGGATGGGCTGGCCAGGGGGTCAGCCCATCAGTTGTGTTAGAGCAAGGGTTGTGTTTATTTTATTTAGGTTCGAATTAATTAACATAAAAAAAAATATAAAAATCATCCTGTGTCCTGACAGTTAAGGACACAGGTATCAGCGTGTCCTCGCTTAGCACGACACGCACGAAGCGACTTGGCCGTGTCCAAGCTAACCCTAGTATTGCCCGTGTCCTGGCGAGTCTCATATGTGAAGACGAGACTCGCACGACACGAAACGAAGCTGACACTTACGTGTCCGATCAACTCAGGAGAATCGAAGGTCGGGGACGGCGGAGGAGACGTCGGGGTCGGGGCGCTCCGGTGGCGCTGGGGTCTGTAGAAGCATAGAATTTTACAACCAGAAAGCCCATGCGCCAGACACTACATGCGCTAGAACTCAGACGAAGAACTTCACAGCAAGATCAATAAGGATAGACATTTGAAGAAGGACTTTTCATTTTATATATAAAAGTCTATTACATGTCTAGAAAAGGTTGTACAAAGGAGAATTTCTACAAAGGAAAGATCCTAAGTCTACAGCCAGCGGCCACCATGCGCCTTCAGATAAGCGCAGCGGCCACCATGCGCCTTCAGATAAGCGCAGCAGCCACCATGCGCCATCAGTCAGGCGCAGCAGACATCATGCGCCTCCATCCAGGCGCATCCCGCCATCTCTTCAGCAGCTCAGCTATGTGCATCCCTTCAGCCAAATTCTTCCAGCCAGGCTCACCTGGCCGAGCAGAGCCCAGCGCCGCTCTTCCAGCCAGGATCCACAAAGCATTTAACCCTCTGGCTGGAACCAAGGAAGAGAGGAGCACGGCAAAGATGTGGCCAGGGGAGGCTTCGAAAGAGCCTCCAAAGCCCAAGGAAGACCGTGATCGAAATCATGGCACAAGGAAGCTCTCAACACAACCAGAGTGGGCGACACCCACTTTGAAAGAAGAGAAAGCCTAGCACCGCCATTCTGATCTACGGCTCTTCCCGAACAACGGAGACGAGGCCCGAGCATCCCTATCTTTGGATGCAACAGGCACCTTCCGCCTGCCTCGGAAGCCCTCGACTCCATCTTTTGGATGTAACAGTCACCTTCAAGTGCATCGAAGACAACACAGCGTCTCATCTTCACCCGCGGGAGCACTTCGTCAACAGAATGCACCCGCATGTTCAAGTTCATGTTGGAAGTACGTGAGGGAATGAGAAGCAAATCTTCTCTCCATGCCACTATTTATAGGCCGGGCAGATCAAACCCACGCGCCAAGTGGATGGCCCTTCGAATTCCGTGCAATGAATTTACATTAAATGGATGAACCGGACGCCTCGAATTCAGCCAAACGGCTATTTATAGCACTCGACGAGCGAGACAGCCGCATCATTAAAAGACATGTCCGATGCGCCAGCAGCGCATCACACGGATGCGCTCTTCGGCATCAGGCGCATCACACAGACGCGCCCTACAGTACTCGGCGCATTACAGAGGGTGCGCCCCCACACATTTCCATACCGAGTGGAACGCCAACCGACGCGCCCACTCAGCTGTCCATCGAACGTCACCAACATTAAATGCTGAACTGACAGAGTTGGCAGCACGCCTCCCAAAGTCTAAACAGTTGACAGCTTTTTCAGAAAATGAAGCGTCGACAACGTCAGCATCATCATGACTTTATTTCGACGGCTACTGCCACGTGGCCACTCCACCATCAGCATGCGCCTCTACGGCCATGCGTCCAAATCAGCATGCGCCTCAAAAGCCATGCGCCTCAGACTGCTCTCTGATCCCGAAAGATAGAAGGAAAGTCGCCTGCATGCGCCTCAAAAGCCATGCGCCCCAAATCGTTTGTAACTCCTAAAGGTTATGAGCCGCAGCCTCCTCCTGCGCCCAATCCAAGGCGCAGCCCACCAGATCACTCCTCTCCACCAAATCCGAGATCTTCGAACCACGAGTCGACGACACGTATCCTTTGACTCAACTCATCCAAGATTTCAGCAACGGAAAGATCTTCTCTCTGCTACGTGTCGGCTCACAACAGCAGTATGAAGAGTTCCCCCTCGATCAGGGCGCAGCATCCATGCGCCTCCATCAGCAACCTCCACGTGGCGTCCCCACACCGGCGCATCCTGCATGCGCGCATGAGCAGCCAGCCTGCAAAACTATAAATAGAAGGATCATCTCCTTCACACAGACAGGACACACACAGAAGAGACTCACAACACAGAGAGAATCCACAACAGAGAATCACCAGAGAGGCAGTTCTAGACACTCAACGTCTTCCTCCTCTCAGCAAGCTCCAGCACCCAGAGCAATCAACACCTTCAGAGAACAGATAACCGTCGTCAGCCGGTCAACGGAGTCAACGCATTACCACTCGCTCCATTGGCACTGAGGACCCAGCTTAAACAAAAGTGTACTCCTAGGACTACATCTAAGTCCTACATTGTAACATTGTTCTGTTTGTATTAAAATTTCAATCAAAACAATTTTAATGGCAAACAAGCTGGCGACTCTGCTGGGGACTTCTTTCTCCTCTACCGAGAAGGTTGTGTCACAGGCCGACGACGTGAAGGTGGGCTCCTCCCACAAGACGCTGGTAGTGCGCCTCAATCAACAGGCGTACGAGGAGTTCATTTCTGAAGGAAGTACGAGTCCTTCGAAGCGGCTGTCGAAGCCGAAGAAGACCCGCGCAGTCTGGGTGCGCAAAGTCGATGCCTCGGGCACCACCGTTGAAGGGGATGCGCCCGTCCAGCCTTTCCTTCCTGCTGACGTCCTCAGCAGTCAAGGTGCGCCAGCTGATGCAGCGCATCTCTCGGGGAAGCGTGCGGCTGACCACGTTCTCCAGCCATCTTCCTCTCAGGCGAGGAAGATACGTCGACGGAGCAGGGGCGCAGCCAATGCCCCGCGCATCACTTCTGATGCGCCACAAAGAGCCTCTGTCTTTGACAGACTCACTCGCTGTAATGGCGAGGAGAATTTGGATGCTGAGTACTATGCGCCCCAGCGGGCTGGTACGAAGAAATCCAAGGCGGCACGGGCCATGCGCCACAAACGTGCTATGCCAGCAGCCGGCCAGAGGCACGCGCTTACAATCACGCGCGATGCCGATGGCAAGCTGTACAAGGTTGACTCAAGTGCTTCTGCACCAACAACGAGTCGACCTTCAAAGTCCTCATCTCGCTTGGGCGCATTCACTGCATGCACAACCAAGCCGAGAGAGGCAAACTCAGTGGTCTTGAACTCCCGCGCCTCCTCTGGTTGTGCGTTTGAGGTCCGTTCAAGTCACTTCAAATGCTGTGGTTCCCCCACTACTGATCGTGATGCCTGCTTGGTATTAGATCAGGGGGCGCAGCACTCACCCGACCACCCCGGCGCTTGGCCCTGCCAGGCGCCTGAGAGGGGTGTGAGGGTAGCACTCTCCTCCAACGACCTGCACAACGTGATCACTCACAAGCGCCGGTCAGGAGAGTTGACCAACAAGCACGATGCGCCTCTCACGGGGCACACTTGTGCAGTGGTCACCATCAACTGCTGTTGCAAGTCGGCAGTACCGCCAAAACAGTCGGTCTTCCAACGACTACAATCATCGATACCCCTCCGACATCGCCTTGGGACGAAGGTGTCAGCAGAAGAGGAGCTAAAGGTTGCTTCATGCAACGTGATCTCCAACTCCTCATCTGTCCGGAAGACGACTGCCAATTCCTCGTCTTCATCCAAAAGCCAGCCGAGGAAAACCAAGCCAGCTGTCTCGACCTCTGGAGTGTTCGAAGGCACTCGGTCGAGGAAGAAGTTCTTGGAGGAAGCTGGGGGTAGCCAGACCCTTGTCGAGCCTCCTTCCGAAGACGAAGATGTCCAAAGCACAGCTGCGGCGGATCTTCATCAAGGCGAAGATGGCCTCCCTGAAGCCCCTCAAAATGACGATGTCCTCCAGGACACCGCCGGGGGTAGTGCTGGAAACGAAGAGGCCCTTCAAGACAGAGCTGAGGGCAGTCAGGCCCTTGCAGATGCGCCTGTCGAAGACGAACTCCAGAATGTGGCTGGAGGTGGCCAAACACCAGGAGAAGTGACTCCCCCACATGAGAGCGAGGCTGAGAGCGAAGCTTCAACTAATCCATCCACTTCCGGCCGTGTCATGACAGTATACATGACCGGGGGTGATCTTGAGACTGATGCGCCGCCACAGGACATTGTCCAGCGCATAGACTCGCTAGAGGGAGGACTCAAAACCCTCTCTGCCTCAATGCAAGCACTGACTCAAGCAGTGTTTGAGATGCGGTCGGCCTTGATCAGGACACCTTCAAATGGTCCCGACCCAGGAGCCAATGGAGAGTCGAGTGTGCCCCTCCAACAGACACCCTCAGACACAGAAGCACCCCGGACGTCGGAGCCCTCAAACGCTCCACTCCGGGTGGTACCTCCTTCCCCGACTCCTAGCTCCACGGAGGACGTGGTCGAAATGATCAAAGATCTGTGGGAGCGCTTCGAGTCCAAGAACAGGCAGGAGGAGCGCCAGAAGATGGGCATTCCCCAGTCTTATCCCCTTGAGTGGAACAAGGTGGTTTATCCCCCAAAGTATAAACTACAAACACTCACGCCGTATGACGGGAAGGACTCTCCACGACGGTACCTGACGTACTTCCAGTCGCAGACAGGGCATCTTCCGAAGGAGGACGCGCTCCTCACCAGCATCTTTGTTGGGGCCCTGAAAGGGGTGGCGTATGACTGGTACTGCAGCCTTCCCGATAATTCCATATCGTCCTTCGACGACCTGACACGCCTCTTCCTCGACCGCTTCTACGACGGTGGGAAGGACATGACGATGGCGTCTCTCATTGAGATACGCCAGAAGGACAAGGAAACGGTTCGGGCATTCATCGAACGCTTCCGTCAGGCCTGCTTCAGGCTACCTCCAGGCATGCCAGAGCATGCGCTTCTCTCCGCTTGCAGTATGAACATGCTGCCTGCAGTAAAGCTCTGGCTTAACTCTACTCCCCCTCCCGACTGGAGCTCCCTAATCATCGAAGATGAAGCTGCAGAGAAGAAGGCGGCCAATGCACGTCTTCTGGGTGTTAGCTTCCCCGCCTTTGACGATAAGGGGAAAAAGTCCGCAATCAACAACTCCGGACGAGAAACAAAGGAGAAACAGGCATTGACTGTTAATGCCTCGAAGGGCGCATCTGCGCCTACTCAAAAGCCTCCACTGGCACCGAGACCCAAGGAGGTTTATTCATTCAATGATGACGACACCCTGCAACTCTTTGAGGTACTGAAGCAGGGTGACAAGATCAAGCTTTCGGACCCAAAGCGGCCCGATGAAGTCGGGAAAGTGGACGACCCGAGGTACTGTCACTACCATCGGTTTGTCGGACACCCGACCAAGGACTGCTACGTCCTCAAAAATTACATCCAGCGCATGATCAATGCGGATGTAATCTCCATCGACTACGAAGAGAAGACGGTGTCAGCTAATGTGGTGTCACTTCAGTTCGGCACCTTGCCGCCGACTACCACACAAGATGGCGTCGTCCCCATCCCTAAGGCGACAATGGAGGTGGTGAACTTGCCGCCCACCCGTGACAATGTGAGTGGACTTGTCCCACTCACCACATCTCGAGGAGAGGTCCTCTGGGTTCACCCCGACCTCGTCTCCGAGGTAACTCAACCGGAGGTACGCCCTACCTCCAAAACAAAAGGCAGGAAGATCAAGTCTTGCCGCACGGTCTCTTCTTCAACGGAAGAGGCGCTTCCTGTGCAGACGCGTGCACAACAGAACTCCCAGCCCGGTGAAGCTGCCGCCGAAGTGGTGCCTCCTGGCACCATCCCTGAGGAGGGTCCATCCAAACCCTCAGCAGCCAATAAACAAAAGCAAGTGGAGGCCCGTTTCGACAGACCTCTGCGGAAAGAAAATGCTTCGGGGCTAGCCAAGCCCCACAATTTTGACATTCTGGCACAACTGGCCAGTACTCCTGCACACTTGTCTTTGTTCGAGCTCCTGCGTCTCTCCAAGGACTCCCGAGAAGCTCTCTGCGAAGCTCTGAAGGATGCCGAATCCTTTCTCAGTCAAATCAAGCAGCCTGAAGACCTCCCAACTACTTGTGCACACTGTCATTGTGCGGATGAAGTTATCCCAAACATAACTTTCACCCAACAAGACATGTTGCTCAAGCATCATCGACATAACCGACCGTTGTATTATACAGGGTACATCGGTTCGGTAAAGGTGAGCAGGATTCAGATCGATCCGGGGTCTTCCCTAAGCATCATTCCAAAGGCGCTGCTATCAAAGCTGGGGATCCCAATGTACCGGCTGGCGCCCTCTAATACGACCATCAGTGGCTTCAACGCTAGCAAGAGCGAGCCACTGGGCAAGATCCGGCTGAAGTGTCACATCGGCAGCCTCAAAACTGAGGTGACTTGTTATGTGGTGGATGCCGAGGTCAACTACAACATCTTACTCGGACGACCATGGTTACATGAGTACATGGTGGTGCCCTCCACGCTCCACCAATGCATGAAATATGTATCCACCAACGACGTCATCCGGACGGAGTTTGCAGATATCGATCCCTTCAAAGGGATTGAGGCCTACTTCACCGATTCTGACTTGTACAAGCCACTTGACGAGGAGGAAGCCAACGACGCCGATGATGAAGCAGAGACGGCAACAGAGCCGGACTTGGAGCCCGAAATGACTCCCGACGCCCCCTTGAAAATCCGATTGAAGGGCAAGCCTCCCCAGAAGGCGCCTCCAATGAGCATCAAGCTATCAGGGAAAGCACCGACTCACGAAGCTCCCCTGAAGATACGCCTCAAGGGAAAGCCACCTCAAACAGCGGCTCCCCTGGTGGTAAAATTACAAGGGAA
Source organism: Iris pallida (assembly GCA_029216955.1). Taxonomy (NCBI): domain Eukaryota; kingdom Viridiplantae; phylum Streptophyta; class Magnoliopsida; order Asparagales; family Iridaceae; genus Iris; species Iris pallida. The sequence goes on along the minus strand of JANAVB010016155.1, from coordinate 5,706 downwards.
GGCGCCACTCATCGGAGGTGCAACCGAGGCACCTCTCAAGGTGCGTCTTAAAGGCAAGCCGCCGCAGTCATCCAAAATGCCGGAGAGGGCTCACATAACCCTCTCAGACCCCAAAGTCAGAGCGATGGAGGACTCTCCTGATCCGGCCCCAGTGCTTACAGATGAGGAGCTTGGCGAATATATCTCTGCTGATGTAGACGCACCCTCCTTAGACAATGTAATCCCAAGGGATAAAATCTCGCACTTTATCAATAATAGAGTGTCTTTCAATTATTCTTGTCTTCCACACTGGAATGCCATGTATACATTAGACAACGCTCTACGGTCGTTGCAAACACAAATAACGACCGTCCACCATAATCGAGTGGCCCCGTCTCAAGGAGTCTTCATAATCCCCCCACGAAGCCGAGACGAAGGCACCATCATCTCGGACAAAGTCGAGCGTCATCAGGACCTCCCGTCAATCGAGCCCGAACCTGATACCGGCAGAGTACAAGTCTATCGGTACACGGATACAGCAAAGCGCATCATCCAAAAGATGGGCTACGACCTGAAAAGCAATAAAGGCCTAAACTACGGCAAGGGTCGGCATCTCCCTGTCCGGCTTTCGATGACCAATGGAAAGCCACATGATTACTACAATCGGACTCGACGGGGGTTAGGCTATGTCACGCCGCCATCAACTCCAGAGAGTTCAGACGCAGAAGACATAGAACATTCCCACTCGTCTGAAGCATCGACGTGGGATTCCGATACCAGTATCGGATCAGTCTTTAGGAAAGTGCTGTCAGCTACATGACATCGGCGCAACCTCAGAAAGATGAAGGCGAAGACCAACCGCCGGAACCCTTCGAAGAGGAACCCTGGGCTCAACGCCTAGGAGAACAATGGGAGTCTCGTTTTGAGTTACGAGAACCTCCCACCGAAGACGAAGTCGAGCAGATCGACCTCGGGGATAGGTCTTCTTCTAAACCCATCTTTATCAGCAAAAGCTTGGAAGGAGAAGACCGAGAATCTTTAGTCCAACTGGCTAAAAAGTATATTGACGTCTTCGCCTGGAGCTACGAAGACATGCCGGGTCTCGATCCACAGATCACGATGCATAGGTTGAACATCTTACCAGATGCCAAACCTATCAAACAACAACAGCGACGCTTCCGCCCGGACATCATGAATGCCATCGATCAGGAGGTGGACAAGCTCTTGACCATTGGCTTCATCCGTGAGGAACAACACCCGGACTGGGTAGCCAACGTCGTCCCTGTCACCAAGAAGAATGGAAAGATACGAGTCTGTATCGACTTCAGGGATCTCAACTCTGCTTGCCCGAAGGATGAATTCCCGCTCCCAATCACCGATGTAATGATCGACAACACATGTGGCTTTGAACGCATGTCCTTCATGGACGGGTATTCAGGCTACAATCAAATCAAGATGTTCCCCGATGACGCAAAACACACGTCATTTAGGACTCCGAAAGGTGTTTTCTGCTACACAGTAATGCCCTTCGACTTGAAGAATGCCGGTGCAACATACCAACGAACGATGAGTACCATCTTCCGTCAACATCTTCGCAAGACAGTTGAGTGTTATGTTGACGACATCGCAGTCAAGAGCCGCCTCAAAAGAGATCACCTACAGGACCTGAGGACGGTCTTTGATCTCATACGGGCACATCAACTCAAAATGAACCCCGCTAAATCCTTCCTGGGAGTTTCTAGCGGCAAATTCTTGGGCTTTGTCATCACGGCAAAAGGCATTCATGTCGATCCCGAGAAGACTAAAGCCATCCTCAACATGGACCCTCCGAAGAACCTTCGAGAACTTCGGGGCTTACAGGGACGTCTGGCATACATCCGGAGGTTCATAGCAAACCTCTTCGATAAATGTCAACCCTTTACTCAGCTCATGAAGAAGGGAGTCTCTTACGTCTGGACAGAGGAGTGCCAAAAGGCTTTCGACGACATCAAGGCTTACTTGACAAGCCCGCCAGTCCTAGTGGCACCTGTCGCCGGCAAACCATTCCTCCTCTACGTCCGTGCCATGGATCATTCCCTCGGCGCTTTACTGGCTCAAAACAGCGATGCAGGCTACGAGCAAGCAATCTACTACCTCAGTCGAACACTCATCGGGGCCGAACACCGGTACAACCCCGTTGAAAAGGAGTGCTTGGCTTTGGTGTTTGCCATTCAGAAGACTCGTCATTACGTCTCGGGCCAGACAATTCACGTCATCTCCCGAGTCAATCCACTCAGAGTTCTCATGACGAAGCCAGGGTCATTAAACTCCCGGCTGGCTACATGGGCGATCCTACTAACGCCATACAACATAGTGTTTGTCCCGCAGAAGGCGGTCAAGGGTCAGGCTCTGGCTGACTTTTTAGCTGCACACCCCATCCCAGAATCTTCAAAACTCTATGAAGACATCCCGGATGAAGTCCAAGAATCAAACGTCACTGAAGGAAGCCCCGTTTGGCAGATGTTCTTCGATGGCGCTTCAAGAACGGGCCCCAACGGCCAAATCATCGCAGGAGTGGGGGTAGTCTTGGTCTCCCCCGATCAGCTGGTCATCCAGCGCGCATACTCTCTTTCGAAGCCGTGCTCCAATATGTTGCTGAGTACAACGCACTCGTCATGGGACTCCAGCTAGCACAACAGCTGGGGGTGGATCATCTGGAAGCCTACGGCGACGCGAAACTCGTCGTAAACCAGATTCGGGGGCAATACGAGGTTCGCCATGAAGATTTGATCCCTTACCATGAAGTTGTATTGAACATCATTTCAACCTTCACTGGGTTCTTCATCGAACATGTACCCCGTCTATAAAACTTGGAGACTGACGCTCTGGCTGGCCTCGCAGCCTCATTGGCCGCGCCCCTTGGGACTCAACACTATGTCACGGTAACTGGCCGAGACTTGATTTGTCCCAGAAACAACCTATGTTTGCAAATGGCTCACGCCGTGCCGACAAACACCGATGTTAATGTCCGAGACTGGAGATTCCCGTTCATCGACTTCGCCGTCTACGGAATCCTTCCGGAAGACCCGAAGGAAGCCGTCTCAGTCAGGAGACGCTCTCTTCGATTCTACTACGATACAGCCACTAAAATGCTGTACCGACGCTCCTTCGACGAGCTTCTCCTTCGATGCCTGTCTAACGAAGAAGCGGCCGAAGCTCTTCGAGAAGCTCATGACGGAACTTGCGGAGCTCACCAACCAGGTCCTAAGTTGCAAGATCGACTGCGACGTATGGGCTACTACTGGCCAACCATGGCCACCGACACAGTAGAATATGCTAAGAAGTGCCATGCATGCCAACTTCATGCAGACTTCATACATACACCGTCTGAACCTCTACATCCTATAGTCGCCTCCTGGCCATTCGAAGCCTGGGGCATAGACATTGTAGGACCAATCACCCCTCCTTCATCAAGAGGACATCGTTTCATCCTGGCCATCACCGATTACTTCTCCAAATGGGCGGAAGCAGTCCCACTAGCGAAAGTAAAAAGCTCCAGGGTGGTCAGCTTTATCAAACACCATGTCATTTACCGTTTCGGAGTACCCAGGCGAATCATTCATGACAATGGTCCCCAGTTCATCAGCCACATTTTCAGCAGGTTCTGTGACAAGAATCGCATTCAAAATGTGGCCTCAACCGCCTACAATCCGGCAGCAAACGGATTGGCCGAGGCGTTCAACAAAACTATCGTCAGGCTGCTCAAAAAGGTCGTGTCATCCAACAAACGCGACTGGGACGAAAAGCTCGGCGAATGTCTTTGGGCCTACCGCACAACGGTACGGACCCCAACAGGCAACACACCATTCTCCCTGGTCTACGGGAGCGAAGCGGTACTGCCTCTCGAGATCCAGATCCCCTCACTCCGAGTAGCGATCACAAACAAACTCACAGAAGAAGACAATCAACGTCGTCGTCTGCGGGAACTGGAGGCACTTGACGAAAAGCGTCTCCTAGCTCAACAACGCATCGAACTTTACCAAGCCCGTATATCACAGGCTTTCAACAAGAAGGTCAAGCAAAGAACTTTCCAAGTTGACGACCTGGTTTTAGCAGTTAGAAGGCCAATGGTGTTAACTCACAAGACACCAGGGAAGTTCGAGCCCAAATGGGAAGGACCCTTCATCATTGAGACGGTATACTCAAACGGTGCTTACCGCCTCGCCAAACCCAATGGGGACTTGTTCATGATGCCCATCAACGGCAAGTTCCTAAAGAAGTACTATTCTTGACATCCTCCAAGACATGTATTTCCCCAAACAACCCTGTTTTCACAAAATCAAACGCTTCCGGAACCCAGCTGTTCCGTGGCATCCTTCCGTAGAAAGATAACCACGTCCACATTACCTCTGAGTTGTCTCTCTACATCCTACAAAGCGCAACCTTATATTTCGTGAGCTTACGCTATCCTTCATGTTTACCACGTCCACATTACCTCTGAGTAAACATCCCGTACAAACAACTCCTGTGTTGTCGTACATTGATCGCAGAACTTCCACGTCCACATTACCTCTGAGTTGTTCAGCGTATCCCCCAGGATCATTCCTACCACGTCCATAAATACCTCTGAGTAGGAAGATTCTATCATTTGAACCTAATGATTGCCATGTCCACATTACCTCTGAGCAAACATGTTGGTTCCTTCAAACTTATTATCTGTACCTAAAAACTAAGGTGCGCAAAAGATAATAGGTCCACATAAATCATCAAGTTCATGAGATCAAAAATGAACACATCACAAAAAAAAAGAGATAGTGTATTTCTTATTTTTCAAAAAAAGGGAGTACAGAAATACGCTATTTCTCCAGCAAGAGTTGCAAAAACACATAAAAAGAAGAGAAACTACAGTCCCCGATCCTCTCCAGGGTGGGATGAGAGTTCTCTGACTCGACGTCTCAGGTTGGCAGTGCGAGTTTCCACAGTCGCCTGGACTCGGAGCTCGGCTTCTTAACGCATTAATCCGACAGCCTCAGCGGAAGTTTTACTCTCATACTTCTCATCAAGCTGTCGTCGCTGCTGAGCCAAAGCAAGGGTCCGCTGAGTAGAGTCGCTCCCCTCCTGCTTGAATGCCACGTGTTCAGCCAGGACACGATCAGCTTCTAGTTGAAGTTGGGCCCGCTGGTCTTCAAGACGGCACATCTGAGCATCAACCTCTGCGATGTTAGCGTCCACCGCAGCCCGCTTCTCCGTCGTCTTCTCCATAGAGTAGACAACTGCTCCGCCGCAGCCTCAGTCCCAGCCACTTCACGCTCCCAACTACTCACATCGGCTCGATAGGCCTCGATTTCAGCAATCAACTTCCCTATCCTCTGCATCTATCAAGACAGAGAGGTCATTTTGTTGGCGTGCTGCAGTTCCGCGAGCCCGTCGTCCAGCTCAATCCGAAACCTCCAAATTTCGGCCATATGGTCATGGCCTTGGTGAACGCGGATCAAGCTCGATACAGGCATTGCCAAAGCTTTTGCTGTGCAAAGCTCCCCTTGGCATCCATCACTGCAGAACACCTTTCTCCAGCTTTTGTACACTCCCTCGACGAGGAACTTCACATACTCGTCGGCATCCGCCAGCACCTGCGGCGTCATAGCAGGAGTTGGGGAGCTACTACAGTTTTGCGGACCGGAGGAATCCTCCAACCTCGATCTGAGAGGTTTGAACCTCGGCATCAAGGCTCTTCATCAACAGGGCCAG